>JAVSBS010029459.1:81592-100257 GCA_033124195.1 Coracias cyanogaster | reverse complement strand
CGCGGATTTGCTTAGCTTTGCTTCTATTATTATTATTAAACTACTTTTTGTTTCTCATCCTATTTTCCTCCCCTTTCTTTTTTTGCTCTGCTGAGGAGGGGAAGAAAAGAGGGGGTGATAGAGAGGCTTGGTGGGCACCTGGCGCTCAGCCAAGGTTAACCCACCACAAGTAGCAACTTAATGTTAAGTATTGTTAGAATTACAGGCATCTGTTTCATTGGCCCTTTCTCAGGTCCTTGTCTCATGATCTAACCCTGACTACCAGCTGCATTTTCAGAGATTGAGGGAAGGAGGTTTGCCTGGTCCCCTACCAGGCACTCGTGCTAATTTGGAAACAATCAGACCAAAACAGACTGCTATTCTGAGGAACTCCTGCTGGGCTTTCATCTTTGTGGGCTTATAGTTGAAAACAAACCTACTCCATGGAAAGATTTATTTCTCATCTGGAAGATAAATAATACATTATAAAATTACTTCTAATCTGTGTCTCCTATTGACCAGTTTTGGAACTTTTCAAGACCTTGACCCACTGTTGCTCACCGTAGTTTATCTGCTGGTTGCTCCTAATACCAACTATAGCAAAGTCTGCCTCTGACTAACCGGGACCTTATCTCATTAGTCACTTTTAATCACAGTCTCAGCACAATACTGACTTACCACTAAGATTCCCCTACTCCGACAGCAGAGAAAGAATACTGCAGCCAGAGAGATCAGAGATGGAAAAACTGAACAGAAATTAATACCAAAACATACCAAGATTGGCATAGATAGTCATTTACAGATCAGTAATCCCTCTCTTTAGTGCTCTTTTTCATTATCTTTGGACAAAATAGAAAAAGTTCTTTGTCCAAAGCCGCTGAGAAACAGACTTATTTATAACCAGCTCTATTTCTGAAGGTGAAGGTTGCTTTTTCCAAGCCAAGGGACCTTGAACTACTCAGCGCTGATAGATTCCTTCCACCTGCCCTACAGAGGATGGACACAGTAGAATTTCAGTCTTGAGATGTTTAATGAGAAAAGCAGTGGAAAGGCACAAGTACTGCAGAAAATGCTGGTGCTTTACAGGTGTTATTCAGTGGGAAATCTCGTCTATGTATCTTTATACTTATTTCTGGCTTTTGTCACTGGGATAACAGAAGTATTTGCAGGTTGGAAAGAGTAGAGTGTATAAATTTAAGAACAGACAAACAGATATTTTCCCCCATCCCCAAGTTCAATTCTTTGTCAAAGAAACACTGAGAAAATCAATAACATCGATGCTACTGAGCTTGTGTGTGTAAGTTATTGAGAGGTACTAAACCTTAGAAAGGTTTCCATCTATTTCTGCTTGCTACAGGACCTTTGGTGGCCTCTACTGTGGAGGTGGATTCCCTGTTCTAACTTGACTATCAGGATGCCTGCATTCTGTACATAAAAACATACCGTTCTTTTCCTTTGTCTATGAAAATATCAATTTCTATAGACCCCATAATTGGGTATTATGGTGAGCCTTCCAAAACATAAGGAACATGAGAAAGATGGATCCAAATCAGAAGATCACAATGAACATGTTGAAGTTGACTTCCGTTATTGTGCTTTTTTTGTATTCAAAAGCTTTACTGGAATATACTTCAACCTCTTCTAGCCAGAAAGGCAAGAAAGCCTTCCAGCTCTATACTGAACTAAAGTAGAATCACCTCTGCAAGTCCAGGTTAGGTACTCATTCCATGAATAACAAAGCTTGTACCTCATCCAAACAATGAAACAACTTGTAATCTGTCCAATTAGTGCAAAACGCTGCTCAGAAGTGCTGAGTGTAATCAGTCCATAACTGATAGCTCATGACAGCTCAAGGGTCTGTGTATCTAGCATCCTAAATAAAGAATTGAATTTATGTTTAGAGTCTTAGGGTCCTTTCATTCTTATGGTAGGCTTCAAAAGACCTATTTCTTTAGATTTGCCTTTCCTAAACAATTGCTCTTATGTGAATAAAAACTAATCTAGAGAGCCTTTCACGAGAAACTAAAGAAAATATAGACTTGAAAACTGGTTGTTTACTTTATTCAAAATTGTTCTGCATTCCAATGTCAAGTGATTTTTTTTTTTTAAGTGACAGTTGAAGTGAGAAAAGAAACTAAAATAGATACAATTACTGTTTTATAATATTATTGTAAATCTCAAACATTAAGAATGAACTACTTCACAATAATTCATTTGTAACATGAAATGCGGCTCTGGTAAAGAAAAAACGTTAAGCAGTAAAAAAGCTCAGTGTGGCAAACTGAAAGCTGAATTGGAATATCGAATTCAGATTAAAAACTCATCATTTAGCTGTATGTACAGAAATCTAGGAATCATTCATCTGTATGTACAGATGTAACACTATTTAGATATATATTACATCGAGAGGAAAACATGCAGGATTACTTTTTAAACACTTAAGAACAAATGTGTATAAGTCCTCGTAGCAGGTATATCAAAGGATTCTGAAAGTACAAAAACAAATTCCTTCACTTTCAGAAAAGAGCTACACTGATAGTAGTTTCTCGTTACCCTTTCTTTGATTTTAGTTTTTTTCAACACGTGCGCATATAGTTTTACTGAGGTTGTATAGTAGGTTTCAATGGAATAATGGGATGATCAATGGTGATCTTGACCACTGTTAAGTTTTATTTTTTACAGTCTTACACTTCACAGAGTATGCATTAAGTATGCCAAATATTTTTATTATATTTAAGTAAAATTGATACTCTTTGGTTAATCCAAAGAACAGCTGTAAAGTGAAGCAAAACTCAGGAACGGCTACTTGTAGCAAAATTTTTAAAACTGCAAAAGCATATACTTTTCAGTCCATTCTAAGACTATGAATGGCACCAAATTAAACAAAATGTTTAAAAATATTTACCAGTTTTCATGCTGAGAGAACAGAAAAAAACTATTTCATAGCATGACTAGTTTAATATAAAATTTAAAATTACTTTAAATTATATAAACAAAATCTTCTGACATATCCAAATTATTTACTCTGTTTGAAATAATTGAAAACTCTAGTCTTCATTATTAGTCAGCCTCTAAAGCTATTTTTGACCAATACAACTTCATTAAAATCTCAAATCTGATAGCTTCCAATTTTCCATTACGAGATGAACTTTACAGATCAAGACAGCATGACAGTAAGACAGGATGGAAGGATATCAGCCGGCTCAATGCATGGAACTGGTATATCATAAAAGGCAAAGTTGTAAAAGGAGCTGATAGACGGTCTGAGATAGTCAATAACAAGTTTAAAGAGAGCATCATAGCCTTGTGGAGAATAGAGCTGTGTGGCTACTGAATGGCGCAAAAGCTACGTGACACAGGTTTTGTGATCAACATAAAAGTTTTGCAAGCTGTCAATACCCTGAAGAAATGCTCCAGTGACTCTCCCTTGGGGAATCTGTTCCCAGCAGACACCAGCATCTCAGATTTCTCCCTAACATCTTTGATGCATGCTAAGAAGCTACAGCTGACATCTGCTTTCACTGCCATCTGGCTAACTTCTTCTCTACCTAACAATATGCGTTCTCAACTTCCTAAACATGCCTCCTAACAGAGCAAAGAACTTCGGTGACTTGTGGGAGACTCTGAGTTAGAGTCTGCACATAAGGCACTGGGAACCATACATGCACCTGGCATGTTTTAAGGAAAAGGTAAAGTGCATTTTTTGTATTAGAAGGCACAGTTGAAATAACCTACTGTATAAAGACCAATATAAAAAAATGGTGCAAAAAGCAACTTATCAGTTGGTCTTTCTCTAATATAACTTCAAGTTAAAAGCCTGAGCATGAGATGGAGGTTCAGCTGAACATCCGAGGACAATTCAAACAGTTATTCAAAGCTACTGTTAACTCTTGGACAAAGTATGAAGTTGTCTTCCCAAATGGGTGCTGGCTTTCACCTCACCATTCTGTGGAATATTAGTTTATATGTAGGCTTTCCTGTCCCTATCAGGTTTAATGAGTCAGATCATTTACTCCTGTATCCTATGTAAATAATTTCTCACGTGAAAGAGTCTCAGATGCTGCTGAGTACACCTGTGCATCTGTGCAATGCTGCTCCTACTTAAAATGGAAAGGGGCAAAGGGACTAAGTGACATACTCAGCTTGTCCTAAGCATAGCTATTTACCCAGTGCACATGCATTGTGTCATGACAAATGCATGAGAAAGAGTAATACCACCTCCTCTTATACACGGACAGCAACATACAACTCTTTTTTTTTGTCATAGAGTTTCTTTACATGTATAGTCCCGAATAAGAATGAAAAGTGAGGTTCAGCGATAGCTCTTAACAGGGAATAGACAGGATGGCACACAAGCTTGGAGGCACACTTGGAGACAGAATTGTGCTTGGATCATAAAAAGAATTTCCTGGAACTGGGAATCATGACCTTCATAAAGATTTAAAAGGACACATAGCATGTTTATCTAGCTTGACACCTGAAAGCATTGGCTTCAGCTGCAGCAAAGGTGACAAGTGGTTCACACTCCAAGGAAAATATGCCAAACTTCAGATTCTGTAGAAATGGGCTTTTTGGAGCCATCATAAAATTGCATGTTGATTTTTAAATTCATAAAAAAACAAAAGAAGGTATCACAGTCATGAATATGTTAAATCAGCTAAGTTTTGGTCACCCCCCTGATAGTTACTGAAGAAAATTGATTGCTTCTGAAGTTTGGTCTATGTTCCATAAGGAGTGCTGCACTTGCATGAAGTCTTATAACAGATGTATCTATCATTAAAGTTTGATGGAGTTGAAGGCATGACTGATTATTCTGTCTACTCACTTGGGAGCTTCCACTGGAGAAAAAGTAGAACGAGATGTGTCACTGGGTAGCTATGGTACTGGATTTATTTACTATTGATTGATCTTGAACTAAGTAATGGGAATTTGTTGAAGGTCAATTAATCCTTAGAGTTTAGTTAGTCCAAGTTTTATTTATTTATTTATTTATAAGTAAAGAAGTGCATAGAATCTGCTAAGCCCATCCCCGAGTCCCTGTTTTGGAGTTCTTACTTTGTAGCAACCAAAATTCAACAATGGAGTATGCTTCACTGTCCTCAAAGGCACAATTAATTCACCAACATTTATGAGACTGTTGCATTATTCTCTCGGTGAATCGATCCTTCCCGTAGTCCATTTATGTTATAGCTCTGAATTTCCCAGTATCTGACTTATCTGGATGCCACAGTAATGAATCACAGGTTGTGAGCCGCGCCACATTTTCTTAAACAGGTGTTTAAATGTTATTTCCTTCGGCTTGTGGATATGTAGGTTTATCAGCATATGTGGCCATACATGTACAAAGTACGCTGAACTGAAAATAAATGTCAAATAAACCATTTTTCATAATTCTGTATTTATTTGCTGAGTGCTACAGAAATTGGCTAATGCTTTATTTCCTTGTTTCCTACAGCACACATCCTAATTTGTATGTAGATGCTGCTACTTAATTAGTTTACAGATTAGTGATCCAGGTATCTGTGATGTGCAGGTAATATTTATAATTAGTAGCTAATTTGAAATTAATATTTATTTTGCTGTCCATGTATCATTGGATTAAGTCAGAACTGACTGACTTAATTGTAACTTATTCTAGGGATTTTTATTGTCATTTTTTATCTTCTAAAGGTATAATCTTAGATTGTTTGTGTGAATATTCTGTAGTGTACTTCAGTGGTTTGACAGGTGCTACAGACAAGTTTGTTAGGAAGATGGTATGAAAGACTAAATCATTTAGATTCAGAGCAGTGCTCCAGAAATGAATGTTTTATTTTATCATGTCTTCATATAAATAAAGAATGCTCTAATTCCTTTGTGGCTATTTCTACATTATAAATTTGGGGAAGGGGGAATTAATAAGTAGTGACTATCTATCTACATAAAGCCTGTAATGTCTCTAGATATTTTTGAGTACAAGTTAGAGATATAAACTAAAATAAAGGAGTTATTTTCCTTGTAGAAAACTAAAATTCTTTCATAGGCATGGAATTCAGATAGAGCATATTTCAAAAAGTATTATTATAGCTAGGCTTTAATACTTTGGACTAGATCTTGATTTATTTTCTAATTAAAACAGGTTAATTCACTATTAGTTTTATTTCCAAGAATGAACAATATTTAGCTTCACTTTTTAGAGCAATAGCTGATTGATAAGTCTTATTAGATGACTACTGTATGGATTTATTCTAATCAATTACAGTACTATTATAGAAGAGTAACACTATTGTGCATTACTCCATTCTGCATCAAGAACTGGCTCAATTCTGTGCACAAACCAAGCAGCTTTCTTGGATAAGTGCATTAACCTTCTGAAGGAATTGACCATGCTCGCAGTTGATGATTTTATTCTTCATTTTTTCACCTAGTTTTATTTTTCTTCTGCACCTCTTGGGTTTTATAAGAGGCAGGTATCAACCCCTCGCATTCTCATGTGTCTTGGTAACTTGTAGCAGCAGTAGAATTTCTATTGGATCTGAACTGAACTCTAGAATCTTTTCATCTTATGAATAGTGAAATTTGCCGTGAAATTTAGAGTACAAAATGCAAATCAGTTTATAACACACTGACCCCCAAGGGACACGAGAAATCACTGAGAAGGATCTGAGCACTCCACTGAAATTCACCTTCCAATCCAGGCCCCAATTCATTATGATCTAACTTTATTTAACATGTAGACAACCCTACTAAAGCTAGATTTCTGCTTCAAACTCGTGTATTTTTGTCTCACATAGTTGGGCAACTCAATACAAGAAAGACATTGGGGTCCTGGAGCAGGTCCAGCCAAGGGCAATGAAGCTGGTGAAGGGCCTAGAGAACAAGCCATATGAGGATTGGCTGAGGAACCAGGGGCTGTTTAGTCTGAAGAAAAGGATCCTCAGGGGAGACCTTACCACTCTCTATAACTACCTAATGGAGGTTGTAGAGACATGGGTGCTGGTCTCTTTTCACAAGTAGCAAGTGATAGCACAAGAGGAAATGGCCTCAAGTTGCTCCAGGGAAGGTTAAGATTGGACTTCAGGAAAAAATTTTTCACTGAAAGGGTTATCAGGCCCAGGAATAGGCTGCCCATGGAAGTGGTTGAATCACCATCCCTGGAAGTGTTTAAAACCCACGCAGATGGGGTGCTTAGGTTTAGCAGCAGACTAGGCAGAGTAGTTATAGTTGGACTCAATGATCCTAAAGGTCTTTTCCAACCTAAATAATTATTTGATTCTATGATTCTGTACCAGGAACCTCACACAAGACTTCTGAAATACTTAATCACAATTAAAGTATTTTCCTAATAATCATTAGTCCTCAGTTTAAATCTGTATAATAAATTTACTTAATGTTAGTGTATAGTCTATATATAAATGCCTAGAAGGAAAGGTTTTTCTTTTCTATTTTACTACTTATCAACAGAAAAAAAAAAAATCTATGTACAGATGGACCACCACCCCCCCACATAGACCCACATTTTAAAAATATACTTTTGAAGCCTAAATAATTATTAGAAATGTAGCAAATTTTCCATGATTTGTCAAAACATCAGTGAAATGAAAGTATAAATAATTGAATCATTTCCAAGCACACTGTGACTGACAGGCACTTAAAAATATTCTGACTGTTTATGTCACTTCGCATATTTCTATGCTCAATTTGTTTCATTTTATGCCGTATGTAGCTGTATTAAAAATATTGACTTGAAATTGTGAGATGTTTCTATATTTAAAACTAAACCACACCAATCTAGCTGTACTCTCAAGGTCTCAGGTGTTATCAGCACTTATTTTGTGGAAACACTCCCAATACAATAGCAACGGCGATACGAGAAAAAAAAGAAAGGAGATCTTATTTTAAACATGCCCTTCAGCTAGTGCAGTGCAGAAATGAGGCCCCAGGTCCAAAATTTTTGTTGTTTCATGTTATTCTCTCCCAGCAAGAAACCAGAAAATTTAACAACACAGCTCATGCTGAAAGACAAGCATACATGGAAATAAATTTCCCAGGTAACCTGCAGTCTCTAATCATCTCAAGTTTTGGATGTTGGGTCGCTTTTTTTTTTTCCCCATGGGTCAGCACACAGCACAAGGAGCTGAAACTCCTAAAGCAACAAATATAAACTTCTTGTGGTGATTTTCATGACTGCCCCAGTAAGGTCCCCCACAAGAGAATCATCAAAACCTATAGATTTTATGTGTTGGTATCCAACACATGTCCACATGGAGAATAACTGAAAACCCCAACAGATGTGATATGTGAGATGGCCTCACACAGGCAAATAATATAAGATAAACATGTTTGCCCATGTTAGAGGACTTTTTTTAGCAAATAACCTTTCAACTCCCCTCCTTCCACTTCTATCCTCTGCAGAAAACTGCACAGTATGCTCAAAGGAGAAGCTCAAGAACTAGCACTCAAATAGTGCTGTCTATCAAAATTCCCAGACCTAGTAGGGATGTTTTGTATTACAGACTACAAGGCAATACTCAGGTTAGACGTGGAGTAGAGGGTATTGAAATTATTTTTGTACTGAGTATATTTCACCTAAAAATAGCTGGTCTCTGTTTCAACATGCCCTGAAGCCTACTAAAAGTTGATCTGTTTAGGGCTATTTAGTAGATAAACTTTCCAATGCTTGCTGAACTATTCTGGATTGTAGAGGTGTAAGCAATTAGCCCTTTCTCCTACTCTTAGCTCCCAAGTGATTCTTTGACTAAGCAGTATTGCACGGTAAGCAACATATTTATTGCTTTAAACAAGCTCAGTATGGTGCAATGCAGATCATATACCTTAAACTAAGACAGCCTTTGTAGTCCTGAGCAGACAACTTACCATGTATTTTCAATTAATTGATTTCAAGATGCAAAATACATAACGGGAAAAGTGATCTTGTTAACTTTTATTGAGTAAGACCTTACTGAAGACAGAAAGCAGTGCAATAAATAACCGTAACCTTTGCTTGGCATAGCTATTGCTTATGTGAAGGCCAACACCTTCTCATGGGACCACAGACTATCTTTGTGCTAATTACCATTTCCTGTATGAAATGTTAAACGTCTAAAGACTAATGAAAGAAATCTTTCCTGATAATCTAATGTTTCAGGAGTTATATCATCCTTAAACATCTTAAATTGTTCTATTGATAACTGCTGAATTCAGAGAGATTTTTAAGACAATCTGTCTCTGCTTCTTTTCCTCCCCAGAGAATGTTAAAATGAATAATGGAGGGCTACGTAGGGCTCTCTATTCTTCTATTTGGTTTTATTTTAGTGGGGACATTCACCAAGGGCACATCCGCAGCTCAGAATGGTGCTAAAGTTTGAGAATTGACTGACACAGCACTATGAAACAGCTTGATCTTTGCACTCGCTCACAAAGCCATCAATCCTGACACAAATGGACACCGAGATGAGACATTCAGGCAAGCGTGGAAAATGGCACCACGTCCCTGTCATAGCTGCTGAGAGTGGATAACTTTTGGTAGGCATGAAGTCGTATGTCATTCCCCTGGGCACAGCCAAACCACCCTGGAAGTAGGAGCGGAGAGAGACTGGACATGTTCATTGATCACAGGGGACTCTATCTCCAAACATTATATTGCTTGGAAGCAAAATATGCCTGCCTGGGTCTCTTCCAACTTCTGAGCTAGAGGCTGCACACTGCCACTTTATAGACACAATTAGGTGGAGCTTAGTGCCACAGTCTGACATCCTTTTGAAAAATTTTAAAACTTACATCAGGAAAGTAGTAGACACTGTACTCTAGGGAGCATTCCTGCACTGCTGGGAAAATCCAGCAGGGACTCTTATTTCCATAGCTCTCTGAAATGTCTCTGGTAATCATTCACCACAGCTATTAAACACATGCATAACCCCAAATCCTTTTTTATTATTATTATTTTTTTATTTTTCCCATTCGTTCATGGGATAGTCAGAGAATAGATTTGCAAAGTAAGCTGTTATCCAAGGCATGGGGTTTTTTTGGTTCTTAGGTCATGATTTTTTGTGTTACCTCTTTATGAAAGGCTACGTATTTCTCTAATATTATTTTTCTACTTAAGCAATTTGGGAACTATTTGAAATCATACTGAACAAATATTTGGAAGGGAGGGAGCATGACTGAGCATGGGAGAAAGAACGTGCAGACAATAATGCCTACAAGGAAATCCTCTCTTGTCACAGATTAAAGTAAGGGAGCAAACAAAACTCCTGCTAAAGCAGCTGTTAAAGATGCAATGCCAGTGGGTTTATGTCAGTGTTTAAGAACAGACACTTGTGTACCCATCTGAAACAGAGACAATACAATGCTTGGCATGACTTGTCAAGTGACCTCAAATATCTGAAGCAAGAAGACAGTACAGGAATAGTGTCACAGCATTACAGGGCAAGATGAACACTGAGACAGAGAAGGGAAGGAGACTTGGAAGGTGTCACACTGAGAGCCAGCCCTCCAGCAATCAATGGGATTCCCTGGTGACAATAATTCAAAACTTCACCTTAATAAAAGCACCAGGGAAAAAAGGGAAGGAGAAAGCCTAAAATAAACATTGGAAAAAAACCCCAGCAAAACCTCTTAGATTAGGGGGTTATAATTTAGCAAAATCAGCTCCATATATTTGTAAATAGTAGATCATACATCAAGCAATACACGAAAACATCAAAAGAATTTCTATTATTGTACTTATATTTTTTTCCCATTTAGAGTGCACATTTGTGCTAACAATTTTAGTTTCATTATCTTTTGAAAAGCCTCATCAAATTCAATTACACATGAACTTATCTATTATAGCTTCACTGGCTCTTTCTATCTCAGCAGCAGCAGTCAAGCTGAGAAATAAGGCAGTACATTTGAACAGCTGCTCAATTTGAAAGGTCTAGATCTTTTCTCTGTCCATTGAAGACCAGTTACTGGGAAACTGGGATTGCCTGTACTATGAGAGACACAAAACATTATTTGCAATTGCATTGGAAATCTTTAACTCCACAGAAATCGAAAATATATTCCTATATTCCTTTTTTGGTGCAGGTCATTTCAAGGACTGGACAAGGGGTTAGGATGGTTGGACTATTTTCTGTTATCTTTTCTAGAACTTTATTAAACTGAAGAAGGACATGCGGAAATTCTGGGAAGATTGTGCTGCCTTCCCTGGACAACAGTATTGACTTGTACCCCATAACTGTAGTTAGATCAAATTTCTCTGTCAGCATGTTTCTGACGGTTGAGCATTGTCCCATACTGCAGTTCTTTAGCAGTCCTATTTGTAATTTGCCTCAGGCTAGTGATGAAATTCTTTCCTTCTTGTGGTATGTATGATTATAAACATGGAGAAATAAGAAATCTATGAGGACAAGAACTATAAAGCCCTTCTAAAAGCAAACAGAAATAAGAAAAAAAAAAAAAACCATAATCACATAGGGGAAAAAAAAAAGTTAATGCCTCTGTTTACTCATTTTGATTTTATTTCTCAGTGAGATTTTGACAGGAAGCGGTTAGCTGAAGAATCGCAGAAAAGATTGACAGGATATAATATTAGCTAAAAAGCTGGAGGAGAGAACAGAGGATTTTAGAAAATATCAGGCTCCACAGGCAGAGAAAGCTCATGCAAAGGATTTCATTCAAATGGGAAGTTGGCAAGTAGGAAGAAATACTCAAGTGACGGTTGCATTGTCAGACTGCAGGTCCATCAGAAATCCTCCTGGCCTGCTTTCCAGCATTCTCCTGCTGGTCCCAGAAGCCCTTCACCCTGGAAATGGAGCAATATAACTTCTTAGGTCAGATGTCTTGTCCTGGTAACAGAGCAGAGAGAAGTGTTGCTCTTTCTGCTGCTTCTTGTCTTCACAAATGTGAGGGGAGGACACTTTTACACACCTTTGCACCAAGGACAAGGTGGAGAATAAAGATGGAAGTTGTGTCTTTCCCTCCTCCCTACCTTGCTTGGCAGTCTGGGGATGCTTCAACCATCCTGTGTTTTTGAGATTGCCCATTTAACTGTCAGTCAAATTTTCAGCCAATAAATTGTTACACTTCTTTAATCCAATACTAAATGACTGTAAACTTATTTGACTGTATAAATATTTGTACTCCTATTTGCATATGAATATGCAGTATATTTAGGGATCATAAAGACATTTCCACCAAAAAGGATGCCTCAAATTATCAAACAAGTGAAGTGAGAGTGATTAAACACTTACACAGTAAGAAGATTAATAAGTTTAATAATTACACTGAGGAAGGAAAAAAATGCTGAGGAAGCATGTCAAGGTATGGAAGTGGTGTTAAACTTCTATAAATTGCAAGCAGTTTGGTAAAAGTGTGGTAGACCTTGAATTTCATAAGAGTGTTAGAATTTTAATAAATAATTCAGAGTAACTTCTGTGTCTACTTTTAAAAATCTATATTTAAGATGATTTTGATACTTGTTATAATAAGAACTTTTTGAAATTGCCATTTAAGTTCCCACTGGCTAAGGTTAATCAGTTGTTCTGTGGGTATTTCTCATTTGAAAAATATCTTTCAAACAGGTGAAATTTCTCAGCCAACCATTGTGTTGCGAACAAAATCTAGGAAATGTGAAAATTAAATTAGACATTAAGAAAATACTTCAAAGACCAAGGTCAATTATAGAGTGACATAATTTGCCAAGGGAAATTGGTGAAGCAGAGTCACTGAAGATATTCAAGGCTATCCTAGTAATATATAGGACTAATTATATAGCACTGAGTGCTTTCAAAGTGCTGTACAGACATGAACTAATTAATCTGCTCAATACCCCTCAGAGAGGAGGAAGTATTGCAAGTTTTAGCATCACCTGCCACAGCTTCTGGTAAAAGGCAGAAAAAAAAAGTGTATTGAGTGATCACCCTACTTGTTAAGTTGATGCACATGTATGTGTTTGTATGCAAACTGAAGCTACTGAAGACATGTAAAATGAAACAGAGAAGAAAAATAGTAATTAAAAGTCTGGTTTGGAAGGATATTAAATATGTATTTGGATTACTGAAAGATGCGACTCTTCCTTTTTTCATGTTCCATTGGGGTCACTAGTGTTCATAGTTAAAACATTAAAGCCTTATTCAAATTGTTGCTTTATCCTACATCTCATGATATACTGAGCAGTGGAGCTCCAGAAGATAGGAACTAAGATTTTTTCTTGCACAGATTTGTGAATCAGTTATATTCTTAGTTTATTTTACCGCAGTTGCTAAGACACTTTTTGCTATATATTGTACAAACAACTCAGGGACTTTATAGGGAGTAGACAATTAGAGAAACGACAGCAGAGGAACATACATATTGTATAACAACAACATACTGTTCTTATATTTGGCAGTCATAAGCATAGCTTAAATTCTCATCTTTAAAACAAAACTATTTACATATTGCCTTAGTAGCAACTGAAACAGTAAGTTCTTTGGTCCTAGACATGCAGTAGGTAGAGTAAGTGTTCAGCAGCAGTGTTTGACACTTGTCTTCTCTGAAATATCAGAGACCAGCCAACTCAGACTGGTCAAAAGTGAGGTATTTGTCACAGAGTCAAAGACAGTGATAGTATTGTCTAGGAAAGGTAATGAGAAGTAGAACTTAGCACTGAACTTAACTGGGGAGTTATCTACTGGTTTTATTCCTTGTATACGTAGAAGGAATATGTTGCTTGCCTTTTTGATTAAGTCAGTTGCAAAAAAGAAAGGCTCCCATCTTTCTTGAAAAGAAAGGCTTGTGGGTCTTGTCTAACAAGTTGAGCCAGACCGTGGTATAAACATAAACATTATTCATGCAAATATAAGTGGAGTGTCCAGCTATTCAAGTAGGAACAACTCTTCTTTAGTTAGTGTTTAAGTTTTCTAGCTTGCTTATACTGAAAGTTAAAGGAGATGTAAAATATTTTAAATATTTTGAAATTATGTACCTGGACTGTGTGTGGCAGCTTTTGAAACTGTCAGTGGATATTACAATAAGGACAACGTATCCAGTTTTTCTCATCTGGTTTAGGAAATACAACACTTTCAATATCAGACTTCTGGTCTTTAAACTAGCCTTAAAGAGAGGCTAACCAGTAAGCCTACACTTGAACTTGGGCATCGCCTTAATTATACAGACACGTATTTGTCCTTTTTAGTCTCTCGAGTTCTGAACCAGGGTAGCAGAGTGTATTCCCAGTTTTAACTTTGAGTTTAGCACCTTACAGAGAAAAGACAAGGTCACACCTCTTTTTACAGTAGCTGCCACTTGTTTGTTCAGCATTGAAGCCCCTTAAACTCAATGAAGGAACATGATAGGAAAATAGTATTTCATTATTCACTAGAGAGCTGTGAAATTTCTGAAATGTATAGTTTTGGACCACAAAATATTGTTACTGTACAACTAGGCAGTGACCAGATTAACATAAATCTGAGGAAGCCTCAAAGTAGGAGAAATGGGGATTCATAGCAGCATTTTCATTTTCTATTTAACAAATCTAAAAATAATAAAAGGAAAAAAAGTTTTACCTCGTGCATAATAAACCCATTGAACTTATTTCCCTGAGGCATAAGCAAGGCCAAGAGTTAAGTAAGAGTCAAGATACATTCGTTTGGATTAAAAAGTGAGAGCTATAAATCTTCATCCATTCAGGTATAAGCTAGGCACTATCTAATAAGAATTCAGAAGAAATTTTCCCTGTAGGCAGATTTTTTGATGCAGATTTTAGTGTCTTTTTCTGACGTATTCAATCCTGACTGTTGAAGATGAAATAAATAGACAGAGGCTTGAGTCATTATAGCAATTTCTATGTATTTACAAATTCTTAAAGACCATTTGTGCCTTGGCATTTCAGTCAGACTGGAGGCATTTCAAAATTGGTACTGATGACTACACCTCAACTTTTCAAAATGTAAAAAAAACAATAGGGCTTATACACACCTTAAAAGTAGGCTAAAGTTTGAAATATCTGAGCAAACTGCCTGTATTCCCTTCTTTTTTTTTTTACTAAATTCTTGATGGATTGCTGTCTGAGTGCTCTAGACATAACATGCACAGAGATATTTCATATCCATCCTTTGGTCCGCTGTAGCCTGCAAAATATCATACCCTAGAAAACCTTAGAGTAAAGCTTTAGCATATAATGGCAGACCACAGATCTGTCAAAGTAGATCTGCAATACATGTGAAAATCTGTGTTGTGGAAGATGCTTTATTCAAAATGTTTTCATTTTCATAGTGCTCAAATTTTATCAGCTATATTTTTTTTTTTTTCAAATACAATAGTTAACAGTTTTCTGGAAGAATATAGAAGTACAAATACATATTAAACCAGCTGTTCATTCTGCTCTGCTTTATGTAAGTGCTAGTTTTGCACTTATACGCTAACCCTAATTCCAAAGACATATCAATTAAACAACTTTCTGCCACAGCACAGCTTGGAAAAAAAAACCAACAAAAATAAAAGCAACCAACCAGCAACAAAAAAAAACCAAAAGAAAACCACTAACAAATCGAGAAAATTATTTTCTTTAGCCTAAATGAAATGTAAAATGAATGTTCGTATTCATAGGTATCTACAAGTAACTGTAAACACAGGCTTTGCAGATGCTTAGGTGAAGATAGGTCAATGAAGAATAAAAGCAAAAGCTGCAGGTGATATTCAGCACTCTCTGGAGATCAAGAATGCCTTTCTATTGCGAAATCCTATGTTTACAAAATTTTTACTAGAGGGAGAATAGAACTACTCTTCAAGTAAAACAAGTAAAAGGTTCTCTCTCCAGAGATGCTATCATCCTAGCATGGCTTTTGGAGAGCATCCTGGGCTCAAATGTAAAATCACTGCAATACAAGATTTTCAGGGACGTTCAATGACTTTTTCTTTTTTTTCTGTACCTGAAGGCTTATGTTAATCCAGTCAGTAAAGCCAGTAATTTATTGAGCACATAAGGATGGCAGTCATTTGGGTCATCTGTGTTTACTTTGCCTTTGTAAACTACATTTAATGGAGAGTGATCTCCTCTGACAGCAGTTGTATCTCACTGTAGGAAGTGTGCCATGAAAATCCTCCAGTTTCTACTGCACAGATAGGGCAAGGGTGTTCCTGTCTAACTACAGATTTCTTTATGCTTATGCTCCAGCAAATCCAGTAAAAATTTGCAGCACACCCATAACATAAAGCTCTGGAGGAAGTATATCCCTGTTTAGAAGAAGACAGAGTTTAGTATTAAAGTTACCAGTGTGGCTTTAGCAGTGGAAGCTCAGCATTTATATTTATCTTTTCACTCAGGCCTGGTGAAACACCAAGAAAAGTGCAGATACTCCTCTGCAAATAAACTCCACTTGAAGGACAAAATTCCCAGTTTCACAGATGATAAGATGAAATCTTTTTTCTTTATTATTATTATTATAATAGATGTACAAGGGAAACTAACAAACCAATTAACAGTTTTAAATGTTGAGTTTCTTTGAAAAACAGTGTATATTTCCAACAGGTGACAATAATAATTTCATTTTATACATGGAAGAGGAGACACAGTAATAAGTAAATACTAATGTCACTATCACCTACAATGAGCTCTTAATGTCACAAAATGCTCATGCACTCACTGCCTAAAGAAACATGTCTGCAACTTAAGTCCCTGAATTTTGATGAAATAATTTTTCCAGAATTGATATGGGTATGCCTAGACAGATGCTTAGAACACAGTAAGGGTGACAGCTCATAGAAACTGTAGAAATGACTCAGCTGAGGAGAAGTGAAGGCTTGCAAAAGGTTTTGGAGGATAATTAACAGAAATCAGATTTCTTAGTAAAATGGGGTCCTGCAGAAAGGAGATTAATCAATTCCAGAGCCTCATTTTTACCATTCCTCCCTGATGAATCTATTGGCACATGTCCAACATTAAATACTACTAAGACAGAAGACAGGATAACAGTCAATAAAGCAAGTTTCCTAACTAACTCTTGCTGGATCATATGCACGAAACCTTGGAATTAATTTATTGATTTGTGATCAGTTCTGTCTGAGGCACGCATATATTTATAGACTTCTTGGATTAGACTATCTGGAAAACTTCTGTGTAGCAACAGAATATCATAAATGAGAACCCCTTATTTTATGAGAGTAATTTGATTTTACAGTGTTATGTGTGGCATACTGCTCCTCTCCCAGAAATAAAATAGGGAGCAGAAATTCTAGGCCTAGAATAAACTTTCTTTTCTAAAGCCTTTCTTGTCCAAAAAGGTTCTATCACACACACACACACATCTGCTTAGCTTTACACCAGAGTAAGTGTGTATCCACTAGGATCCAAAGGTCACACCTCCATTTGGTGATAGGCAACAAAGAAAGTTGGTGTTCTTTTTGTCTACTTAAGGTATTCCATTAAGGTAACCAAATGTATGGAGGGTTCGGTGTAAAATACAAGTACTTTGGGGATCATAAAGGAGGATGCACAAGATGAAGATAAAAAAGGTGTTTAAAATCATGCTGATAGCACAGCTGCTATTTTCTAATGTTTGGTAGAACAAGGAGCTTTTTCTCCAGAAGAGATAGCATAAACTTTCAGTGCATTTACTTGTGTTTAGACCCTAAATAATTCAAACTTCAAAACTTTATCTTATGCAGACAAAATATACTGTAACAGTATTGGAATATATCCTAAAAAAAGTTTAACATTATGTTCAAAGGAAAAAAAAATTAACTGAAGTAATAAAAAGGGGCACTTTCTTTGGGGGAAGATTCGAAGACAGTAAGTATTATACAGAACGAAAAATAAACCCAAACTCTCCTACTCAGATTTAATTTTGAGCTTTCTTATTTTTATCTATAGGTTTATTTTTTCAGTCAGCAGGCTATCAAGAAGTTCTTCATACCTTCAGCCTCTGAGGAAGATGGACGTTATATGCATCCTGAAGCTTTAAAGTGTTTGAAATGTCTTCTAAAAGGTTTTGTGTATCTTGAATGGGATTAAAGGTGGAAAATGTGCTTCCTTTTTCTGTAATCAGCATCCCAGCACAGCAACAGTCACTTAGATCACTAAAAATAATGATTATAACACTGCTGTAAAAGCCTGAATAGGTTTTAGTTTGTAGTTCTAAATCCAATTCACTCTGTTGATTCAATGTGCAACAAGATGAAAGCCATTAAAGCTCTAGTCTAGGCTTACTTGAATTGGATGCCACTGCCAGTGATTTCTTTGGCATATTTTCAATAAATAGTTTGGAAGTGTCCCCATAGGAAGATCTTAAATATAAATTTTCTCCATATAATTATATTCTTTTTTTGTCCCTGTCCATTACAGATTTAGATGCTTACAAAGCAGTCCGACTATTACAAAGATTGCAAGCTTCAGTCCACTGCAGCAAGAAACTGAACCCTGCAAGTGGGTACTGCCAGGCTGGACCCCCAGAAGAGAGCTTTATACATTCTGCTGGAAAGGGGTACAATTTTCCTCTCACAAAATCACAGAATGGTAGAATTGGAAGACTCCGGAAATCACCTCGTCCAACCTCCCTGCCAGAGCAAGAACACTTAAAGCAGGTTACACAGACAGGCATCCAGGCGGGTTTTGAATGTCTCCAGAGATGGAGACTCTACTGCCTCTCTGGGTAGCCTGTTCCAGCACTCTGCCACCCTCAAAGTAAAGAAGTTCCTCCTCATGTTTAGATGGAACTTCCTGAGCTCAAGTTTATTTCCATTCC
>JAVSBS010029459.1:0-73189 GCA_033124195.1 Coracias cyanogaster | reverse complement strand
CACCTCCAGGGATGGTGACTCCACCACCTCCCTGGGCAGCCTGTTCCACTGCCTAACCACCCTCTCAGTGAAGAATTCCCTCCTAATATCCAATCTAAACCTCCCCTGACGCAACTTGAGGCCATTTCCCCTCGTCCTATCATTACTAACTTGAGAGAAGAGACCAGCACCAGCCTCACTACAACCTCCTTTTAGGTAGTTGTAGAGGGCAATGAGGTCTCTTCTCAGTCTCCTCTCCATGTCAGCATGGTATAGAATAGCCTGGCTGCACCAAATTAACCCTGTCCTGGCCGAACCAGGACAAGAAGTCATCAATCTCAGCAAGTTCAACAAAGAAAAAGGCAAAGTCCTGCACCTTGAGAAGAACAACCCCAGGCACCAATATATACTGGGAGACACCCAGCTGTAAAGTAGCATTGCAGAAAAGGACATGGGGGTCCTGGTGGACACCAAGTTGGACATGAGCCAGCAATGTGCCCTTGCAGCAAAAGTGGCTGACGGTATCCTGTGCTGCAATAGAAAAGGTATATTCAGCAGGCCTAGAGAGGTGATCCTTCCCCTCTACTCAGCACTGGTGAAGCCACACTTGGAGTACTGTGTCCAGTTCTGGGTTCCTCAGTAAAAAAGAAGTAGATATAATAGAGAGGGTTCAGCCAAGGGTCACAAATATGATGAAGGTGCTGGAGCATCTCTCCCATGAGGAGAGGCTGAGAGTACTTGGACTGTTGAGCCTGGAGAAGTGAACACTCAGGGGTGATCTTATCAATATATATAAATACCTGAAGGGAGGGTGCAAAGAAGATGAAACCAGGGGCTTTTCAGTGGTGCCCAGTGACAGGACAAGAGGCAATCAGCACAAACAGAAGCACAGATGGTTCTGTCTGAGCATTAGGAAACACTTCTTTAGTGTGAGGGTAACTGAGTACTGGCACAGGTTGCTCAGTGATGTTGTGGACTCTCCAGTCCTGGACATACTGAAAACCTGACTGAACACAACCCTGAGTGGCCTGCTTCAGCTGACTCTGCCCAGAGCAGAGCATTAACTGAGTGGTCTCCATTGGAGCCTCCTGGCATCAGTCATACTGTGAAAAGCCAGGCCATTCCAAGGAGAAGCTTGGCAGCTGGTCTGGGTTAGTCTTTGCATCAAGAAGTTTACAACCTTGATTTCAGTAGCATTTTCATTTTCATATGGGTAAAATCACACAGTTTTATTTGATACCATTTTTGGAAAATACTCACCTGTGTGAAGAAAAAAATCCAGGATAAGTATGATTACTGTTGTAATTATCCATAGAGATAAGATATTATATTATTTGCATAATTAATTTTATGTACAGTTTCATCAAAGGCAATTTAATTTGAAACATTTTATTAGGTTCTGTCAGTAGCTATGAAGAGAGTTTTATTTCATTTCACTAGTTCAAAAATACTCCTATGGGTGCTGTTTCTAATTTCCTGTTTGGGAAATCAGTTGTGCTATTTGCAAAACAAAATCCTCTATTGTTTTTAGCAGCAATATTCAGTTTTTATAATGATTATTTCTTAGGTGATATATGCAGACATTGAAATGGAAGAGGTAAGTCAAGTGACATATAAATCTTCAGAATTAAATCTTGAAAGCATGTTCAATGTGGTGTTTGCTGTGACACATAGTTTATTGGTGTTCCTAACCTTGTGATACCCTTTTAGTTACATTTATCATTAACTATGATTTAAGCTATATTTCTACCAGCATTTTATTTAGAAAGTATTCGATGAAAATAGTACTTTCTTGGAATATAGAACAGCTCTTCTATCAACATAGAGTAATATTGATACAACATAAATGTAATTGTTTTTGTTAATTAAATGCTAAGGTTGAGAGAGATAATAACAGAGACACAGTCAAGATTGGTGTAATTGCTTGGACCACAAAAGAATGGAATTGAACCCAACATTTCATCAAAGTGAAAAATTGTTTATTTCGTATATTTTCTACTGTGTAGATTTTATGAGTGTACTAAACTAGCACATTAACTTTTGCATGCAAGGCAAATAGTATATATAATATGTATATGATGTAGTCAATTTAACAGTGCAGTACACATATAGTAGATATCTGCCTGATTAGGCATTTAAATAATGTTTGTTTTTATTTCTAGTACACTTCTTGAGACCTAAGTGCACTCAATTGAAGTTTATTTGCTGCTTGAGTCACTTTAAACAGAATAATTTCTTAGACAGTGCCTATGAGCTACCCATGCAAAAAGAAAACATTAGTCAGTGTCAGAAAATATGACATGGTAAACTGTTATTTTTCTAATGACTATGTTGGTGTTTATTCTGTGTGTGTTTGTATTTAGCTTATGTTTTGTGTTTGTTATAGTTTTTTTGTTCTCATGATTATTTTTCTATATAATCTATTTAGGTATGAATTTCAAAGACCATTATGAAAGCTTCCATTTGAGTTCAATACCATTTCATTGATAAGAATTTCTTATTCTATGATGTCACTTGAATGTCTTCTAAAAGCTGCTGATGTTTTTATTGACCTCATGATTATTACAGTTGTGTATACCTTTCATTTTTTTGTAGTACCTTTAGAAAGTGACCTTTTAAGTGGAGAGGAAATGAGTAAATGCTCTTCCTCTGTCTCTTGCCTCTTTTTTTTTTTGTTCTTCCACTCTGACCCTTTAGGGCAGCAATGAAGCACATATTTAAGCATTAATATATGCCAGAGACCTGTGGAATCCACGGGTCGTGTACATCTCTGAGTGCTTGTCTAAAGCACAATTAATGGAAACCAGGTTTAAAAAAAAGACCTGAAGATGATCTTACCAAAAAAATATCCCTAAAAATGATTGATAAATGGTCATCCTTTGCAGCCTTTCAAATACATACCTTACAAACAGAATGATGGGCTTGATGCTCATAGCTGGCTAGCAGATCTGGACTCAGGGCAGTGGGTCATCTGAGAAACGTGTCTCACACTTGGAGGCTCTGTTTTGCCCAAGTGCTAATATAACTAAATAAGGTTACATAATACTTTGGAAAAAAAATGCTGGGAATATTTTTCTCCTTTTTGCATTGCTAACATTTCTCATTTGGGTGTAATTTTTCCAAAAGAAAAGTTGCTTGAAAAAATGATTCTGCTTTGTGTTTCTGAAGACTTACTTATGAGATTGAGTCCTGAAAGTAATGGTGGGACAAGAAAAAGTATTCCGAGTTTCTTTCAGTGTTATTATGAGTATGTTGCACACCTTGTATTAAAAAAACCCAACTTTTTAATGTCTGTGTTCCTATCAAAATGATTAGGACTTTCACAGGAACCATCTGTCTTAGCACAATCCTCAGCTTCCAAGAAGAAAAGGAGAATGAAGAAATTAAGTAAGATGTCAGAAGTTTTCTGTGCCTACTCTGCTAAACAAAGAGTAAGGAATATGCTCCCACAAGACCTGCAGTGTTCAAAGCTCTAGTTTGACAGACGTTTAAGATTCTTAATGACAGCAGATCAAAACAGTTTCAAGGGGGCAATGACAAGCCTAAAGACTGAAGGAAAGAGACGGCAAGATATGCAAGATAGTCTTGGCATAAATATGGCAGGATTCTGAGGATGCTTGGTAATAGAGAAAGTCTAGACAGATGTTCAGCTGATGCATGTTGAAGGGTTTTTCCTGTTGGGAAACTCAGAAGAACAACCAAAATGAGCTTTTCTGTTTCATATTCCAAAGTTGGAGCTCACAGATCCTAACTGCCAGTCTTACATTCTCCAAAGTCTCACATTACTTTTTGTTCCAGAGTCACATGGACACAAGAAAGTGGGAGAAAAAGTAGTAGTAACTGGGAGTAATTGAGCAAAACAGATGTGATCTCTCTCGGCTCATTTAGAAAAATGAATAATTCTAATTGCAAGTCTGACACATCTTTACAGAGTGCATGAAAATAGAGGCTTGGAGATTTTTTTTTTAAGGTTAGCCTACAGGGATTCATTCACAACTTTGCTGAACAGCTTACTGAAGCTCTAATTGAAACGTTTAATTTGGTACTGCATAAAAATACCTTGAAATACATTTTATCACAGTACCAGCAAATATTAAATTTTACTTATTGCAAGGAGGGAAAAATGATCCTGTGAAAAATTGTTTTTTTGCTTCAGAGGTGCCAGAAGGAAGGTAATTAACAAAATGCACACTACATACATGAAGTCAGTTTGTATTATACAGTGAGATTTTCAGTGTGAAAGAACAATGTATTTAAATTTTTTTAAAATTCTATTTTAAGTAGCATGTGGGAGGATCCATACATATCTACATGTACATAATATGGTATGCTCCTCACATAGCAGGTATTCATTTAAAACTCAAACAAATGAATCAAGAACAACTGTATCATAAATCAAGAGTAGCTTGAAGAAAACTAAAGATCTTTTTTTTTCTTTATTTTTTTTGTATGTGTAATAAAATGGCTTTTGAAGAAATTCTAGAGTACGTTTGACATATCTAGTAATGAATTTTGGTGTTCACTGGAGCATACTGATAGGGAAACCAAGAAACAATTGAGTGTCTTGAGGTAAAATGAGGGTCATTTTAAAGATATGCATGGAGAAGTTTCAGCCACTAATAAATGCATCCTGTGTAACCCAAGGTTGATATGGAGATGAAGCTCCATATGTCTATGAAAGAATCTGCAGAACTTAAATCCTTCTCCTGCATGAAAATCTCTTGCTACTATTCCTGTCTCCTAAAATAGCCACAGAAAGTCAGGTATTATTCTTTCTCAAACTGCTCTGCAGTTTGCTATGAGCTCAAGAGAGGAATTTAAACAAGGCATGAGTCCTGCAAGGCAGTGGGAGTGAGGCACTGTAAGCACACAGGTCACCACTTGAAGGTGGTACAAAGGAAAGCCACCATCAAAGGTGTCAAGAAGATATCCTGGCGATGGGTCAGGAGGAATGAATACAGTTAACTCAGCAGCTTAGTCCTTCAAACCACTTTATTGGCAGTATTGTCCCATGAAGTGGTGGTGGCTCAATTACTCTTGGGGAAAACATGTTTTCATTCTTTTTTCATTATAGTAAATTATTAGCATAGCTTTTTTAGAATTATCAAGTAATTAATACTGTACAGATATTTTCATTCTGCTGTTACAAAGATTTACTTAATCAAGAGTTAATTTCCTGTGGTTTTTAACCAATTAAAAGAATAAAAAATGTATGACCAACTGATGAGACATTACTTGAGAAAAATAAGAAAGGACCTCATTCTGAATTGTTTACTAAAGCCCATCAGCCTAAGCAGTTTTATCAGTATTACAAAACTACTTGGCTTAAAAACCTAGTGAATCTCTTTAAAAGGTGAATATAAAAAAAATCCATTCCAATTTGAAAATAACAAACAAAATGTAAATTTCCAGAAAATCTTGACTTGGGAGAATAAAATTGGTTTTATACAAATCGTTACAGAATTTTGATATGGTCGGGAATATTCATAAGTCTTCAACACTTATAATCTTGCTATCTCTATGCATGAATTTTTCTCAAGTTTTTGGTCAGAGCAGTGTTTATTCTCTGGTCTAATACAATAAACAAAATGAAGAAGAAAGAGGTGTTTGTGATCCAAAGACGTATAACTAATTCATGCATCAAAACTTAAACAATAAGAATTCCAGATTTTTTTGTTATTTCTCAATAGTTTATTTCAGTCAGCTCCAAAGAAGTAAACCTTAATATGGTAAATTACTGGTGAAAGTATAGAAGCTAGGGCATTAGTTAAATGACACTATTCTGTGAGCAGGGGAATCATGGAAGAATAAATAGATAGACAGACAGGCAGATAGATAGATAAGGCTGAGAGAAATGAAAATCTGAAATTCTTTGTTAAATTTGAAATGGAAACATATTTTACACTGTTGTAAGAAATCCAATCTTGAAAAAGTTAAATGCACTAAAAAAGTTCCTAAAATTCAAACAGTAAAAGGAACTAGTAACACCACAATAGCACGAGGCAGGAGAAGAAGTAGAAATTGTCAGACATCTAAAATTCAAAGGATGAGCTATTTATAACACAATAAAAGATCATTTAGTCTTGTAAAAGTTGCAGAGAGAAACAAAAAAAGGACAACTGCCTGACCCTGGTCAGATCAAACCCTGACCCTGGTCAGATCATACTATCCATTTTTTTATGTCCAGCTCACGTCAAGATAACAGATCAAGATAAAGGCACTTCAGTTTTTCAGACTGCCTTTTTAGAAGTATTTTCACCTTTGAAGGTCTCCAGTATTAAAAGTCATTTCTCTTTATACTGATAAAAATATTTTATTGTACTCTAGAATTATAAAGTTCCTAAGATGAGTGTAATTCAAACTGATAGAGATAAATATCTATTGTAAATTGAAATATTCATAATCATTTATCCAGTTGATCTCAAGACCCTAAAGTGAGTTTATTCTTACTGGGAAGTATTAACTTTAAAAAACCCCAAACATTATAATTTAGATTTCTTAGTACAGTAAATGAGAAACTTTACCTCAGTTTGTTGGTTTTTTTTTTTCAGTTCAGTAATAAAATGATGTGCAGAGGACACTACACAGAAGCAGAGACCATACAAAAATATGTGCCTTAGTTAACATAGCAACTCTGAAACAAATAGTAAGTAAGATTGCTGAACCTTTTGTTATTTCTTGTCACCCTTCTCTTCTGGTTTATACTACTAAGGCTGGTGGGAACTGAAAGAAATATCTCCATCCTATGATGTAACATTTGATACCAGATATCCAGCAAGAATATTCAGAGTTTGCGCATTCCGGGTACTTGGCAGCAATTCTATGTGCATAATTAAAAATATGCAAGAAGAGACATAAAAGTCAGTGGTGGAGTATTTGCACATAATAGTGGCTATTCCAGCTAGAAAATATTCACTGTTTTAAGTTGATAAAATCATTACAGAAAGTTTGGAGACATGCAGTCCAATAAGCACAGTCAAGCTAAGTAGAAAAATGACCTGTGAAAGGCCAGCAAATCGGAGTTGGAATAATATGGATATGCTTTCTGCTAGCTTAATCATTACTCTTCCCAGTATATTTTCTCATCTGTATACCTAAAGTAATTCATAGGCCATCAGAAAGGGTTAGGCAGCATAATTTTATTGATAACATTCATATGTGAGGTGAAAGTGCTTCCAGTGCAAGGTCCATGTCTTGAGATGTCCATGAACTCATTTATGGGAGGATTTATTTAATCTGGGTTTGGTCATTTAAATTTTTTCTTAAAGCATCTAATCTACTGTAATTATATTTAATGGTGAGGGAGCACTCAAGGGAGGCTTCTTCCCAGTCATATTAAAAATGAGCCTAGCACTCCAGTAAATGTTTTTTGATACCTGTAAAGGGAGTCCAAATAAATAATAGCCTAAGAATCTACACCTTTGTGGGGTAACATTAGGTCAGAAAAATCATGTATCTTGCCATGTTGACCCTTTAATCAATATCAAGTTTGAGACTATGATGGTGACAGTAGTGTAAGTGTGTTTTGTGGAAAGGAACATAAATAATAGCTGAATTAAACAAAATGTATAAATGAAGATATGCAGAGCTTTGATAATGCATGACAGAACTGAAATGAGGTGCAAAGCATTTCATTTTCTTGAGAATGTCTAATCTTTCATAAAAATTGCATCATAAGAGAGAAAAATCACAACCCCAAACAGTAAGTTGCAAAGCTTTAGCTATCACAGAATGTTATGGGCCATATACATGATGAACATGCTGCTGTGTTTGGGACCTCAATCATCTCAGCCTCAACAAGCTGTTGAAGAACTAAGACTACGGTTCAGAAAAGAACTTGAATTAAGTGAAGCATTTTTCCCTGTATAGCTGTGTGATAAAATTAAACATGTTTTCGTATATATTGCATTGACACTTTCAGGCAGACAATACTTCTGACTCTCAGGACAAATCAAAATAGCTTTTTTTTTTTTGTCAGTGCTATGTGTTTGTTTCTGTCTTGTGTTTGGGATATGGGGGCTGAATTTCAATATTACCTTGCAGTGTGCTCTTAGTACATTATGGGTAGTCATAAGTACTGTAGGAGTATTAAGATCAAAGAATAGAAAAGGAAAGATGTGCAGCTCACACATCAGTTTCTCCAGGAAGAATGGAGACTATCCTCACTAACAGGTTTTTGCTGTTTGATTTGAAGGTTAAAACATTTATAAACATTATGAGCATACTTCAGCCAGCTAACTAGTTATAGGATGGATCTGAAGCCTTTAAAGACATTGGCTTCTCTGTTAGCTATGTGTAGTGCTTGGACACTTACTCTAGGAGATCTGATTCATAAGGGGAAGTGAGTACTGCATGGCTAACTCAGACAGAATACATTGGCCTGAGTTCTGTTTGAGTTTGTTTCTTTTTTTTCCTATGCTCAACACTCTTAAGAATTTTCTCCTGAAATGTTCATTGAAAAGTTTTATTTTGAAAAAAATTTACATTGTTCCTGTAGCTTTACTGCATTACATTAAAAGTTTGGCTGACTTTCTATTGTCCAGGTTAACGGGGAGCCACTGGTCAGTGAGAAAGCCAGGTAATACTGGTTGTATGAGCTGAACTTTATAGCTGAGTTATGCAGGCAGCCTGACCATGGGAGCACAGAGAACACAGTTCAGAGAAATTGAAGTGGCTCCACAGGAATCAGTCAGACTCATAGAATCATAGAATAATAAAATCATAGAATCATTTAGGTTGGAAAAGACCCTTGACAGCATGGAGTCCAACTGTTAACCTAATACTTCCAAGCCCACCACTAAACCATGTCCCTAAATGCCACATCTACACATATTTTAAATACCTCCAGGGATGGTGATTCCACCACTTCCTTGGGTAGCCTGTTCCAGTTCTTGACAACCCTTTTGGTGAGGAATTTTTTCCTGATATCCAGTATAAACCTCCCCTGGCACTTCCTCTTGTCCTATTGCTTGTTAGTTATTGCTTATTAGCAATTGTTGTGAGAACAGACCAACCCCCACCTCACTACAACCTCCTTTCAGGGATTTGTAGAAAAAGATAAGATCCTCCACTGAGCCTCCTTTTCTCCAGGCGAAACAACCCCAGTTACCTCTGCTACTCCTCATAAGACCTACTCTCTAGAACCTTCACCAGCTTTGTTGCCTTTCTTTGCACATGCTCCAGCACCTCAATGTCCTTCTTGTACAGATCACTCTGTAGAGCCTCTCTACAGAGGCTCCTGCCCAACTTAGTGTTGTTTGCAAATTAACTGAGGGTGCACTCAGTCTCCTCTTCCAGGACACTGGTAAAGACTTTAAAGAGAAATGACTCCATTACTGAGCCTTAGGGAACACTACTTGTGACTGACTACCAACTGGATTTAACTCCATTCACCACAACTCTGGCCCAGCCATCCAATCAGCTTTTTACCCAGTGAAGAGTACACCAGCCCAAGCCATGAACAGCTACTTTCATGTCAAAGGCTTTACTAAAGTCTGAGCAGACAACACCCACAACCTTTCCCTTATCCACTAAGCAGTTCTTCTTGTGATAGAAGGAGATCAGGTTAGTCAAGCAGGACCTGCCTTTCATAAACTCATGCTGATTGGGCCTGATCACCTGGTTGTCCTGTATGTAGCGCGTGATGGCCCTCATGATAATTTGCTCCATAACCTTCCCTGGCCTCAAGGTCAGACTGACAGGCCTGTAGTTCCCTGGATCCTCCTTCTGGCCCTTCTTGTAGATGGGTGTCACACTTGCTAACCTCCAGTCCACTGGGATCTCCCTGGTTAGCCAGGACTGCTGACAAATGATGGAAAATGGCTTGGTGAGCACTTCTGCCAGCTCCCTCAGTACCCCTGGCTGGATCCCATCTGGCCCCAAAGACTTATGTGTCTGTGCTGTTGGAAGGGCAACGCTGACCCAGAATTGGTAAGCTTTGCTTGACTTCAGTGCAATATATACCTGATTATTACAATGTCTCTGTAAGTGGGCTCTCTATCATTTCCTGTATAGAAAAGTTCACTAAATCTACATAGAACCACCTCAGAATGGACTCCATGCTGCAGAAAATCAGACTTACTCTTTCTGGGCTGAACCTGGACCAGGAAGCAGTATAGCCAAGTTTTTGCAGTGCTTTACCTGAACAATGCTTCGTTTTGCAGATCAAACACATATGGAGCTAGCTCCAATGTCTCTCTGTAACATGAACAATAAAACTCCACTGATATTCCTCTCAGGTTTACGCAGCTGCCTACTGCTAAGACAATGGCCTTGCTCATTATTATGACAATGCAGCTGGTTGAATTCCATTTTACAGATATTTCCCATCCTAGATAACTTACAGACAGGTACAGAATCTATTTAGAAGACATCAAAGACATCTCATCCTCTCCAAAAAGAATTTAGATTCACAAGTGACTGGTACTTCATTGATGAGTGTTTTATAAATATCTAGTTTAATCTGTTTCACTTGGCATTTCTGTGAAACACCAGGAAAAAAAATCTCAAGCAAAACTGGACAATTCTAGAATTTGTGGAAGACACATATAGGTTTACTTTCTCTTCTTCTGTGACACTTCAGAAGAAAAGAGTCTGAGCTGTGGATGACAATTAGTTTTGTGTCAGATTATTTGGCAGAACGCAGGAAGGATGCTCCAATAAAATACCTCATTCTGACACCCAGGTTTCCACCAACAGCTTTATCTATATGAAGGACTGCTGCCTGCAGGGCCTTCATTGCTTGGAAGGGAACAGATTCTGCAGCATCCACAAAAAAATTGTCTCATATGCTGAAATCACGTATTGTCCTGTTTTACACCTGTGAGCTTTGATGATGTCCCCAGATTCTTTCCAAATGGTGGGTGACTAAAACTGAGTAGGAGAGAAGTCCCTGTTCACAAAAGTCCTCCTTTATAATGCAGCATGTTTTTTGCATGTGTATACATATAAGCCAGGTACAATCTGATTGGTGTTTGAGATGACCCCGCTTCAATGCTATACATGCAGACATTTCTGTAGATTGCCCTGCTTAGTAGTATTAGAAGGTTAGTCTTTGTATTCAAAATATGTTGGAACTGCCAAAGCGGGACAATTTGAGTAATTTCACTTTAGTTTTAAAAGCTATAAGGAATGGACAACCACAATAAGTATTGATTCAGATTTTCAGTCTAAATTTAAGCCTTTGTTTAGATTTACAAGCAATCAGGTAAATGCTGAGCTTTCTTCTCTGTTATTGCATGCCCTCAGTTTTTCCTGTTACAGAAAGGGAAAATGTGCTGAAATATAACAAGAAAGGCCACCCAATAAATATAATGTTATAGGGTGTGCTGACATTTTGTATTGCATTGGCCCAAATGTGTCTTTAAGAGCCTAGGCTTTTCAAAGAGTTTGGTTAGGACTGAGTAGGCATCTGACCTATTGGATGGCACACAAACTTAATCAGTAAGAAAAAACACAATCTAAAAAAGCGTCTGCATAAGTAGACCCTTTAATCCTTCGGAGGTAAAACAAAGACATGGAGAAAATTGTCTGTCAAAAGAACAGCTGGCACAATAATCTAAAGAGATCTCTCACTGACACTAGTTAAATATCTGTAGGGGAAAAAAATGTCATGCAGCTTCATGTCAAAACAACAGAGTACATTATGCTGAATGAAAACAAGTTGTGATGGAAGCTTAGGAAATCCATCCATATTGGATATGGTTATTAACAACATTAAAAAAAAAAAAGGCAATGGAAAAAACCCAAAACACCCAGGACCTTTCCAGCCATGACCAAATCAATTTGTGATCCTTGTATCACTGAACCCTTCCCAGTGCCATTAGAAGTCATTCCTAATTCTTCAGGGTTTGAAAGAGGGATACTTTGTTCATCAATCAGTGTAGCAAGGTCTGGTGTACCACAAATAACTGTGTTACTTACTGTGTCTCTATCACTAGTACAATAGTTGGCTTCTGTTTGGGGAGCAGAAACTGCTAATATGCGTAATAACTTTAACTCTAGTACTGCTGTCTTACTGGGAGCTTACCCTGCACCTCAGTCTAAAACAAGTGAGGAGTATCATCTTCTGGAAGGCTGAAGAGAAAACTCAAAAGACTTTGTGCAGCTAAAGTTTGATTATGTCAATGCTACCCTACATGGCAAAGTAAAACAGCAAGATTTACTTTATTAGGGGTAAGCATGTCCTGAACTGCCTTAATTACAGCCAGCTGCTTCACCTAACAATGCAAGTAGTTAGAACTGGTTCAGCTGCTGCTTATCAGGGGAGGTTCAGTGATACTGATAATGCCATTAAAACACAGAAAACAATGACAGCATAATGAGGCTTATGGTTAAGCATGAAAATCAGAATTACCACAACCACTGAAGGTAATGTGAAGCTATAGCCTTATTTTGCTGTCAACATAATTGTAGAAAATAATTCACAACTTTGGCCTGATCTTACTGTTACTGAAATTGTGGCAAAAGACCAAATGCCATCATCACTGGTGGATTGAAATTACAAATCCTCTTTGGTTTCAATTCTTAGATATTTCTCTTTTCCAGAAACAGTTTCCTATAATTTCTATTGGAAATATCAGTATTAAAGTCCTATATGTTAGCAAATGTAATTTGCAAACAGCTTAAAGACTTGAGATGCATTTTAAAATGAACTTCTGAAGCCCAGTATTGATTAATAACTTCATTTTCTACTCATAATTCTTTTTATCAGTTTCCTTGCTTTGCAGCTATTTAATTTTTTAAAGACCATAAAACATAAAATTGTTTATTAGAAAAAAAAGAAGCAGCAGCTCTTTTATAGCATAACATAATTATACTGTTGGTGTTATTAACACAAAAGGATATATTGAAATTTTTTTTAACTGTTACCATCTTTAATGATAGTAATCAACTTTTATATGACTTTAGTTTTCTGTTCTCTACATCTCTTTTATTGTATCATCTATCCTTTTAACTTAAACTACTTCTGCCATTAACAAGATGAAAAAAACCTGTCCATTTCTCTGTTAAAATTGTCTTTATATACTCTTACTTATGATAGAACCTTGTCATGTGCCTAAATTTAAATGTATGAGTTTTGGGTGAAGAGTAGTTAGCCCTTATGGTACTAAGTGGTGGAATACAAGGTAATTGCAGTATGCCATAAGACTAGTCCCTTACTTATTCCATGACATTTAATATTCAGGGGAGTTTTGTACTCTAATTCCCAAGTATGTCTTACAAGGATATTTTATAGGTTTTTTTTTCAGGATTAGGAATGAGAAATTGCAGATGGAGTAGTGTAAAATGTTCTGATATTAGTAACTTTGTAACTGCTAGCAAGGCCATGGCTGAAAAATAGAAAATAATAATAAATATTTTATATCACTATCTTGCAGCCAGTATGCACGGCTAAATTTTACTCACATCCGCGTTATTCACATTCCAACATTATATCCCACAGTTTAGTATAATTACACATTATTTTATCACTTCTAGAGAACAGCTTATCCTTGCCATTGTTTCGAAAGAACATGGGAGATGATAGGGAAAATTGACGTATGCAGATACGACAGGGAGAAGTTACAAAGACATTTAATTCTACACGAGTATCTCCAGAAGCTGCTGGAATACACATCTTTGATACTGTCCCACCTACTTGCTTTATGTAGTGTATGGAAAATTCTCTGTAATATTTGTCTGTGAAACATTATGTCCCTCAGCTAAGGGATGTGTTTCTCACCAAAACTGTGCTGACTGGATTTGTCTCTAGAGATTTGAATGCTGGTGAACAAGCTCCTCTAGGCAGTCTGAAAAGACTATGAATAGACCTCCTCTGTAAAGCAACAGTGAGAATAGACTCAAATGAGAAAAAAAGTTTTCCAAAGGTCATGATATTATATGGTAGAATCAGTGAACCACAGAAAATAACTCCTATCCAAGAACAGAGCAAGCAGAACGTTTTGAACGACTTTGAGAATGGAAAACTTGGGATATACTGTATAGGAAACAGGAAAAAATACAACATTTCCTACTCACAATATTAGACACAAATGATGTGATTACAGTGAGAATAAAAGACAGAATTCCCTAAGGAATCTTTCTTGAATATATATCATTCCTTCATTCCCTTTGCTCCTCAGGTGAAGTAGGAAAAAATAATAATTCATAGGAATTCCAGATTGATTGATTGATTTTGCTTCCTGGGAGATGGTAAAGACTAAAAAAGCTTTTTTGTTTATCTGATGTTATAGAAAGCATTTTATTAAATGTTTTAGCAAAAATCCTGAGTAATTTCTTAACAGATGTTTTTATGGGATAGTTTTCCTTGGATCGCTATTTATGTACCATATAGTTTACTTTTACATAAGTGGTTAATAAAAAACACATCCAGAGCAACTGTGGAAAGAGATAAGTAATACTTGAGCTATCCATAAAACTTTGCAGAGATCATTGCAAGTCACTCAGCTAACTATTCAGCTAAATTCTTACAAATGCTGATGAAGAATTGGATTAATTTTTGTTACCTGTGTCTCAAGTTTAAAAATCTGTAATACTTTTAGTCTTGTATACATTAGGTATCTACTTCATTTGTAATAACATAGTCAGAATCTTTCTCTACATTTTTAGAAATTTTGGAAAGATATCTTCTGATACAGCAAGCTTTTATAATTTAATCTGCTCAAGACCTTTGTTCACCTCCTGCACTAAATATAGAAATTTGACAGTTTGACTAGTTTTAGTAAACTTGTTCTTTGTTTTTTTTTTCATTATGCTTGTATTTGGTAGCTGATGAGCTGTGGAGCTGTAACATTTGAACTTTGTTTTTAAAGGTTTCTAGACATCTTGCTTCATAGCCTTAAGGATTAGATTTTGATTTTACAAAGGGTTTATGGTGGCATGACATCATTGTTGTCCAGCCCAAAGAAAAGATTAAGGAGCAGCAGGAAAATATGCTTTCTGGTTGTATCTATCGCTCATCACTGGTTAAATACTGTCCGAGACTTTTAACCCAAACTTCTGGATTGCTAAACTTAACAAATATGAATCTTCTTCACTGTGATATTCGTCACACGATAATACTGAAATTTTTACTATGGCATAGAGATCCATAAGATGTGTCACCTGACGTCAAGATTCAGCTGGTCAGTTCATGTTTGGATTACAGATTTTGATAAACACATGTATTTACTGATTTTAGAGGGATGAGCTTGTTTCCACAGACAAGTTTCTCAAAGAGAAGAGGCATTAGTGCCTTCAAAACTTTATTCATTTATCTCATATTGGAATACAGAAATCTTTCACATTTCAGTATTTTCATGCTAGAGTTGTTGGCTGTCTGAAAAGGTCGTGAAAAAGACTTTGCACAGCACTTGATGGCAGAAATTTTTTTTCTAAACTAGAGTCTGGCTAAGGGCACCCACATGTGGAACTGCTTGATGTGTTTTCACACTCAACAGAAGGGACTTGAGGAGGTTTCTATGTACATATGGAGACTTCTTACTGGGTTATGACCCTGTTAGTTGAAAAGTTAAATTCCTGATAGTAGTAACCAGCAAAATGGCGATACTTGTGAGTGAACTGGCTTTATCATGGTTGGTGAAATACTTAACAACTGAAAGTTGAGAATCTGCTTTGTCAAAGAAACTGGCAACACACACACTCACTAACAGAATACTCCAGTCTTTCTTTATTTTTATTCTATATTTATGCCTTTGATGACCTACCCATCTTTTCCACACTTTCAGATATCTCACAAATGAATACATTCTTTACCAGCTTCTGAAATTTCAAGAACTGGAGAGTGGAATCAAACAACAGAAACATGTCATTGGTGTTCTAGCTGGGATTGCTGAGACGTCTTTGTTATATTTGTCTCAATATAACCTGGAATGGCAAAGGTATAAAAATTGTAAGTACTGTGAGAAAAAGTATCCTGATATTTATAGTGCAGATGTGTTTTGGACCACATTTTGCTCATCGTTACTCTTCCTTTATCTGGGCAGATTGAAATGGATGTGCTTGACATCTTATTATGTCTTAATTTTCTCTCTTAGTCTCTAAAGAATAGTCCGAACTATTATCTTTGTTTCAGAAATGCAGCATTAATAGAAGTTTAAGTAGCTCAGCCATTCATCTAGTTATAGTTGTGGTGCTGAACAAATCTGAATGAATGACTAAAAACTGAAACTTGACCCACAGGAGTAATTTTTCTGAGAAAAGGACATGGATGTATAAGAATGTAGTTATAATTTTTCCCATGCTGAAAGCACTTATAGTTGCTTGGAAGCAGCACAAAGTAGAGACAATTTGCTAAAGATAATGGAAACAATACAGAAAATGGTCACATATTCTAAACACCTAAAAAAGAAGTAAAGCACTTTTACTGTGACCTCTTCCAATCTCATCTAGTAGCACTACTGGTATTATTAATTGTATTAATTGTCTAATATTAATTGTAAAATACTTTGTAATTAAATTTGCTATGTTCCTGCAAAGTAGTATGTGCTGACTTGTTACCCATGGGCAACATTCTTCCTTTCCCAAGCAAAGGCACAAGTTTGCCTGTTATTTTTAAGAAGCTTCATTTTCTTTTTTAAGTTTTATTTTCTACTGTCAATTACTTTGAAGGTTAACAAACTGGAAATTATTTTGCCTTTGCAATTCCCAGAATCTACCATTGGTGGAATCTCCTCTTATGTGAAATATTCTAGCAAAGCATAGGTAAAATAGTGGCAATGAGTGAAAAACACAGAGCATTTCTGCATGTGTGGGTTTCTAATGTTAGATGCAAGTTAAAGACATTGATTAATACACTTGCAATTGATTCCATTTGTAATTACTTTCCTTCTCCAGTAAGACTCAGTTTTATTTGCAACAACAGCACAGAACACTGTGGTAATTGTGTATGTTCCTGCTTCTAAAACTGTGTACACTATTTGAAGGTTTTGCAATGTACATGCACAAGCCAAATAAATTAAAAATAAAGGCATCTTATTAATACTGATTTTTTGACATTTGGCATCGTCTTTGTGTTGCATGAAAAAATAGACGCACAGCTGTTAATTGACAAGGTAAGTAATAATCCTTTGATTACAGTAGCTAACGGCTGTCCTTTAATGGATTTTACTTGTCACTTTTAATTCTTTTTAATCTTTGTCTGCATTTCATTAGAACAGCTTTATCATTCTGATGGCCCTCCTGTCGTTATTCTGATTGAGTTAATGGGTTGTCGTCATATCATGAAGCTCCAGTATAAAATATAATAGAGTTATATTTATAGTCTTCAGGGACATTTTTAAGATGATTGCTTTGCCAATCAGCTTTTCTGGTTTTACATAGTACATTATTGTAAATGGAGTGCTGTATTTTGCTTTTTCTTGCCTGGTAGGTACTCTGAGCAAAGCTTCTCTCTTAATCTTCCATGACTTAATCTACCTAGAAAATTCAACTGCCAGTTGGTAAGGGAGCTAGAAAAGGTCTGTTGCAATTTTTTCTTTTGCTCTTCAGCTGTGATTGTGACTTTCTGCTTAAAAGATACGTGTCTGCACTGCAGTTTTCCTAACAGATGATGCAGGTACTTGAATACTATAAAAAATCTTACCTGAAGTCTCATAATGCAGCTATTACAGTGGATTTGTTACTATCATGTGTTCTCGGCTACAGCTGTACAGCTGAAGAATGTCTGATATTTAGGCCTTTATGCTTCATTTACTTATCTTTGGACAAACTAGTGTTCAAGGTACTGTATTTTTTTCCACATGTTATTGAGAAGTCTGATAAATTGCTAATAATTTTAAAGATAATACCATTTAATGGAAGAAAACCTTGTTAAATAATTGTGAAATATGTTGTACAGCTCATGATTACCTTTTCAGTTACATTATTTAATACTTATGCTGTTCGTATATAAAATAATGCTTGGGTAAACAAGAATATTTGTCCTTTTACTTTGAGAGAAGCCATAGAGTAGACAATATATAATGATAGAGTATTCATTAATACAGTATGGATTATTATCTGTGATTCAAGCTAAGCTGTGACACAGAGACATATAGTTAGTATTGAACTATATAATACTGTACTGCAGAACAGATGTGTCTTTTTCTGTAGAGATTTGCTAAAATGGGGTGCAAGATTCAAATAACTTAAGTACTTATGTTTACTGTCTAGAAATTGTTGATGAAGAATCAGAGATATGGTGATAATGTATTATATCAGTAGATAAGGTTTTCCGGACTGTAAACAGAAGTGCAGAGGATTTTTTTAAACTGTCTTCTATGAAGCAAAAATACCTGTCATATTTAAGGTCGTCTGAGCTGGTAGTGTTAAATAGCGTTTTCTCAGAGAGGGCTCCTTGCATACCTTGTGTTACAATGTTATGTAGCGTAGAAGAAAAATGCTGTGTCTCTTTCTATATACATTCATATAAACGAGAATGTTTGCTTATGATCACCATTCTTGCAATTTACTGTTCAACTGGAGGGGGAGGTAAATATTCATTTTATTTTAGTCAACTAAGCTTTGCTTAGTTTTCATGCTGTCTCATGCTACATTATTAGGAGACCTTAAGCATGTAACACATACCTGGGCACGAGCTCTGTTCTTTCCGGTTCCACTGTGCTAAATTGTAGATGTTAGAGCTTGGTGAATCATGTGCTGCTGCTGCTGCAAAAGAATGGTATTCTGTTGAAGTTCCAGGTGCAACTATATGTACATGTTCCAATGAGAGATAGAGGCACCAGAACAATAACCTCTGATTTTATCCTGGAACCACCAGAGAACATCCCCTGGGCTATGTAGCTTCTATAAAATTACTATTAGTATAATTTACATTCCTATAGTGACCAGGAACCCCAGCTGTGAAAGAACTCCATCCAAGTCCTCCTATATTGTTTCTGCCTAAGGACAATCTAGTATGAAATCTTTACAGTACAGACAAAACTCATGTTACAAATCCTGTCCCATGCAAATCATTGAGTCTAAGTACAAGTTTTGCAGAGATTTTTTGATAGTAGCAACCTGTGTACTTTTTGAAAACCTTTCAAATATTAATATTTTTCAAAAGACTATACTTAGTGCCCAGGCTCTTGTTATCTGCTTTCCCTTTTTGGGTAGCTACATCAAAATGGCTCATATCAGCATTAGTATATTGCACAAAAGTCCATATAATAGCACTCTGAGGAACAGAGATATTATACTGGTTCTCAGGCATTCCTATTCTCTCATCATTTTTAATGATTTCTAATATCATACGTGCTGTCTAAGCTGTTTTCCAATTCCTGTATGTCAGCAGTTACATAGATAACTGCTTGACTTGGATGGAAGCAGCCTCTCCTCTTTTCTATACTTAGTTCAGCATGATTGTCTTTACAGCTTGCTCAGAGAATGGTGAATAGATCTGTATTGATTCATATTTCTCTCTCTCCTCTATAAATTTCCATTTGTGAATGTTGCCAAAAAAACTTGGAAAATCTACTGCGGTATTTTTCTAGCCTGAGTTAAAGGATAGGCAAGAGGAGATGATGGTTTCATGTGGGACCTATTAAAAAACAGTGATCATAGAACCATAAATATTTACCCGAAAACTACAAGGAAATAAAATGGCTCCCAAATATGTTTTAGTGTAGATCTTCTCTGCTGAGCAGAATCAGCAGAGAAAAATTCATACATTTAGAAGTGTTTTATGAAAGATCCATTCACTCTCAAGAGGTCTGCTGAACTACTCTTATTCTATATCATTAAATGAGGGTGCATTGACAGAGGTAGATGAGTGGCAAAACACAAAAGGCACAGGAAAGAAAGAATGGACATTTAGAAGGTACTGTGTAGAGAAATGGAGGCAAAAATTGACAGAAAGCAGGGAGGGAGGGGAAAAATAAGAGAGAGACTAAACAAAAAGGACTTAGAAGGAGTAATAAGAAAGAATATGTGCAAGTTGAAAACAGCAGGATTTTAACTTCAGCTTAGACTGATGATATTTAATGCCCTATATTTCTAGATATCCTAGCAATAGTTGGGCTTATCTTTTTCATCTCTCTTTGCTTCAATACTGCACTATGGGTTATAATTAAAGCTGGTCTAAGATAGCAACAAAATTGAATAAATTATTCATTGAAAACTTGCAACATTTTCTAAATAATGTATTCAGTGAATAATATTTAACTAAAAATAGGTACAATATACACAGTATTCTGGCCCACATTTTATCATAACTAGTAGATTGATTTATTTTCTTTCTAAGGGTTGCAAGCAAGAAATACTGCTTTTCTTTCTGGTCTCACATGATAGGATATATAAGTGCATTTCACTGTTAAAACTTTAAAGTTAATTTTAGAATAGTATTCTAATAAGTAAAAACTAACTAAACCCTTCACTTAGTGGTGGCCTACATATCAGTGATTGTATGTATGATTATGCTTAGAAGTGGAAAATAAAGATAGCTCCAACTAGCTAGATGTATACTTACTGCTTCAGAAAAGCTGATTTCCAAAACCCAAAGATAATTAAGAGAAAACTCTGACTAACAGCAAAAAGGCTGTATCTTCTGCTAGAAGACCATTGCAGTGAGATGAGAAAATGCTATCTGTTCATTTACCAATCATGAATCTAAACATTAAACTGTAATCTACAAAAAATACATATTTTCTAAACCACCCAGCCTATTCTGCTTATTACTAAGAGTCTCTGGTATTAGCTAGACCTATAAGTACTAGTACTATGTCAGTATTCAACAAGGCTGGTACAATGTTCCACAAAATCATAGTCCAACTTCACTTCTAAGCAAAAGAATGTAAAATCACTGTGGGAAAAGTAGTATGAAGACATGGCAATAATTAAAACATGTGCCACCACAGATGCTCTTCCCTTTTTCCTTGGTCTCTTTCCAGGAGCAGACATTACCTTGTCTTGCTTATCCTATCACTACAGATCATCAGACATTCTTTGTGGTGGCCAGTGCAAAGGGAGAAGGACTGGTGTGATACATTTTTCTCTTGGTGCTCCTGTCAATGGGATGTTTGCTACAGCTCTGTTAGGAGAAAATGATAAATTTAATATAGGGGCTTGGTGAATTAAATATTTATCAAGAGATTTAGGAAAGCATTTCATGACAACCACGTTTTTTAGCTAAAGCAACTTTTTACATGTATGGATGTGGGAAATATACAAAAGAAAAAAATATTTATTCTTTCTTGACAGTTTCTTCATTTTAGTCCTAAGAAATATGCATTTTTTTCCTTAATATGTAGTCATGGAAAGTCATGTAGAGCTATTTATCAGTTCTGAACTTTGAGTGTAATGGAGCTGAAATACATTAAATTTATATTCTATTAAGTTGGAAGGTTCAAAATATTAAATATTAATAAGCATTTATGTATTAAATGGATTTAGAAGTGTCCCTTTTCCTCTGTTTCCTAAAAAGCTGGACCTTTTATAATTAGTTTTACATTAACACTTACACTTGTATTATATTACATAACCATGTTGTTTAGTTTTAGATTAAACAAATACATTTTCATAAAGCCACTGTCAAAATAATCTGGTTGAAAAGAGGAATGATGAAGGAGAAGTTATTGACGGAATACTGAATTTTATTGTCAATTGAGATAAATTGAATAGTTTGGTTTTGGCTTTATCACATAAAATCATAGTTTCCATTCTGTACAGAAGTCATAGAATCATAGAATGATTTCCATTGGAAGGGACCTTAAAGATCATATAGTTCCAAGTCCCCTACCATGGACAGGGACACCTTCCACTAGACCAGGTTGCTCAAAGCCCCACCCAGCCTAGTCTTGAACACATCCAGGGGTGGACCATTCATAACTTCCCTTGGCAACCTGTTCCAGTGTCTTACCATTCTCATAGTGAAGAACTTCTTCCTAATTTCTAATCTAAATCTACCCTCTTTCAGTTTGAAACCATTACCCCTCATCTTATCACTACAAGCCCTTGTAAAAAGTCCCTCCCCAGCCTTCTTGTAGGCCCCCTTCAGATACTGGAAGGCCACAGTAAGGTCTCCCCAGAGCCTTCTCTTCTCCAGGATGAACAACCCCAACTCTCTCAGCCTGTGCTCATAAGAGAGGTGCTCCAACCCTCGGATTACCTTCATGGCCCTCCTCTGTACCCCTTCCATGTCCTTCTTGTGTTAGGGGCTCCAGAGCTGGATGCGGTACTCCAGATGGGGTCTCATGAAAGTGGAGTAGAGGGGCAGAATCCCCTCCCTCAACCTGCTGGCCACACTTCTTTTAATGCAGCCCAGGATACAGTTGGCTTTCTGGGCTGCACTGGCACATTGCTAGCTCATGTTGAGCTTTTAATGAACCAGCATTCTCAAGTCTTTCTCTTCAGGGCTGCTTTCAATCCATACTCCTCCTAGCCTGTATTTTTGCTTGGGATTGCCCTGACTCAGGGGCAGGACCTTGGAGTAGGCCTTGTTGAACTTCATGAGGTTGGCATGGGCCCACATCAAGGTCCCTCTGGATGGCATCCCTTTCCCTCCAGTGTCTTGACAGCACCACACAGCTTGGTGTCATCCACAAACTTACTGAGGGTGTACTCAGTTCCACTGTCCATGTCACCAGCAAAGATGTTACACGGCACTGGTCCCAGTACTGATCCCCAAGGAACACCACTCATCACTGGTCTCCACTTGGACATCAAGCCATTGACTACAACTATTGAAGTGTGACCATCCAGCCAGTTCCTTATCCACTGAGTGGTCCATTCCTTGTCTTTCCAATTTAAAGACCAGGATGTCATGCAGAACATTGTTGAACACTTTGCACAAGTCTAGATAAACAATACTCTTCCCTTATCCACTGATGCTGTAACTCCATTGTAAAAGGCCACCAATTTTGTTAGGCTTGACTTGCCCTTCTTGAAGCCATGTTGGTTGCCATCAAACACCTCATTTTCCATGTGTCCTAGTAGAGCTTTCAGGAGGATTTGCTCCATAACCTTGCAGGGCACAGAGGTGAGACACTGTCCTGTAGTTCTCTGCATCTTCCTTTTTCCCCTTTATGAAAAAGGGGGTTATGCTTCCCCTTTTCCAGTCAGTGGAAACTTCACTGGACTGCCATGACTTTGAAAATATGATCAAAAGTTGCTTAGCAACTTCATCCGTTAGTTCCCTCTTTAATAAATTGGCAAACCTTTGGCAAAAGATGCTCTCCCCCTTCTCTAAGAAATGGACCCCATCAGCCCACAGGAGATCAGGTTTCTCAAAATGAGTCTCATGGTCTAAGTAGCCAAAGCCTAGGCTGTGACACCACTCCTGTAACTGTTTATTGATTTTCCCAGTTTGACTGGTGCTTTCAAGCCCCTTCTCTCTAAACAGGTGGCTTGATGAAAAGACTACCTGCACCCCCAAGTCCTTCACTGCTTTTCCTAGTGCTCTCCCAATCCCTCTTGATACTCTTCAGATTGCTCCTGGCTGCATCACTGGTGCCTGCATGAGACAGCAGCAATGGATAGTAATCAGTGGGACATACAATGTTCAGTAGTCTCTCAGTAACATCATCAGTCATCAACACCCCACTTCTCAGGGCTTTCTAAAATAGAATCTGTTAAAAATAGGAACACAGAAAGCAATTTAGGGGAGAATATCTGTGTTTTGGCCACATTCAAACTAAAGCATTTGAAATAAATAGAATGCCTCGCAGGTTTCTTGTTCAACCACAATCACTGTAATCTGCATTCATTGTAATACTGTGCATTGTACTCCCTTGACAGCAGAGCTAAGCAGTCAATATGCTCCTTTTCTGCAGTCTCTGCTGTACCAATCTCGTATGGTTAATAGTTGAGACACATGCACTGTGTAAGAATTTCACAATTGCACCAAATGCTTGTTGGCCTCTTCTAGCTTTCTGTTAGTAAGCAAATACTTAAAACAATACCTACTACAATAACTTCTGGCTTAGCTTTTAGAATATTTAAATGGAAAAACTAAAATCCATATTTTAAATCCAGAAGAAAAAGTGGTATAGCAATGAAGTTTAAAATACGTACAAACAAATTATTATATAAAACCATCCGTTGGAAGATCTAAAATGTCAGTATATGCAAATACATTGTTAAGACACCCAAGCAAATGTGACTTTATGTAGACCATAAAGAAGACAAAGATCCCTATCATATACAGCCCATGCTTCTAAGTGATACAAACTTTCTTTTACTTATCCATATATCTAACTACATTTGTTCCTCTCTTGTAAATAATTTTCTTTGAATAATTGTCTTTTGTATTTAGAATAATGTCTCACTGAATGTATAAAAATGTCAGAAAATAATTAAGTCTACATAATACATCTGCTTAATGCTACAGCTGTGTTAGGCAAAGAAACAAAGCCCAAGATGTCCTGAAGTGGCAGTTAAGCTAATTCTGTACATGATACATAGGATCCAAATATTTATATGAGCTCTGAGGAGTTTTATAGTTGATACATTTCATATTGTTTCTAATTTGTGCATATGAAGGCTGACATCACAGAATCATAGGACCACAGAACAATTCAGGATGAAAGAGACGCTAAAAGGTCTCTAGTCCAACCTCCTGCTTAAGCAGGGTCAGCTGTGGGCTCCGACCAGGTTGTTCAGGGCTTTTTTGAGTCTGGTGGTGAAAACTGCAAAGATAACATGTAACCTCTCTGGGCAACCTGTGCTGCTGCTTGATTGTCCTCATCAGGACAAAGATTTTCCCTATGTTCAGTCTGAACTTCCCTTCTTTCAGCATATGCCCACTGTCTCTCATCCTCCCATCACGCACCTCTGTGAAGAGCCCAGCTCCAACTTCTTGATAACCCCTTGTAAGTACTGCTGTTACATCTCTCCAAAGCTATGCTTTTCCCAGGTTGACCAAGGCATGGTCCTCTCCTTACAGGACATGAGCTACATCTTGACCATCCTGAAGGCCCTCATCAGACAAGGAAATCCCTTGTTAGTAGGTAGTTCAAATCTCTTGAATTGCCCATCAAGTGCCAGAGCTTCCTCATATCACTATGTTAAGGTGCTTTAGCTTTGTTACAGAAGGACATTTCCAGAACATTAGCAGTTCTTCCTTTTCTTTACTTCTGGTCCCTGTCCACTGGGTGATGTTTCTACCTGTGATCTTATATTTCACTTCCAAAAACTGAGATCCAATGCTAAAAGGAAAGGTGGACTGGTTTCAGCAATGACTGGAAAAGAAACAAAGACATTTTTAGTTCACATTTTGGGCTAAAAAAATCATCAGGGACGTTATGAATTATGTAGAGTCATGAAAAAATACGATGGTTACATGTGTATGAAACAATAGATTTTTATCACAAGTGCAATGTATAACTAATATGGGGTTGCTTAGTGTACTCTGTCTACTAATCCATCTTCATATGCTAGTGACATTTAATACAGGAATTTTTATGCCAATAAAGTCCTAGATAAGAAGTGTTTGCTGTTTTGCTACAGTTTACGTAATTTTTTTTTTGTAAATTCTTTATATTTGTACATATAAATAGCTATTTAATATTTTGCTATACATTTATCATTAAGTAATTGTATTTTTTAAATAACTACAGTAATGCTACTTTTTGTTATTATCAATTTCCCAGTATACAAATTAATAAATTTAACTTTTACAGGCAGTGTAACCTAAACATATTGTTTCCAATATTATTATCAATTAAGGTTTCACAGGAAGTATGACAGGAAATTATTGAATCCATTTATATATTTCTTTTTTTACACTGTGTGCTTTGATCTTCCACTAATACATTTTGGCCTCTCCTCATATAATTCTGAGGGAGGGAGACTTTTTATTTCTTTTTTTGATATGCACTACACGATGTGGGTTCATGTGTCACAGTAGTTGCAAAACCAGTTAAAAACTTAGTATTGGAAACCACTCAAATTTATTCTCAGTGAAAAATAAAACTTTGTTATGTGTGTTAAGCTTGAACTTTACCCTTATATTAAAATGGCTTGTGGTCTAAGAGTACAATTAGTTTCTTAATTTGGTAGGTGAGACGATGATTCAGCTTCAGCTCAGAAAAGAATGTACTTCAATTCAGTTGCAGAGCAATAGACAATATCAGATGAGAGACACAAACACAGTTACTCAGCACCATGGTGTATATTTTTAATAGAAATAATACCCCTTTCTGATGTAAAACAAGCGGAATAGTGAGTATGTCCCAAATGGCTATACTAAAAAGTGTGAAACAGAGCCAAAAAGTCTTACAAATGGAGAATGCATTTTTTTTCTATTCAGAAATAGTTTATACTGTGTTCTTAGCTGCCATATTGACTCTTTCTTCTTTATGGAGGTATATAGCCAAAATTACAGTTTTGTACATTAAGTTTTGTGAGCAATAGGGAACTGTGATTTGTGAAATGCTTATATGCTCCATGCCAAAAAATGAAGTTCAGACTGGTTGTCAGATGCAGTCTTAGTTTGTAGTTCTGCAGTAGCTACAATATGTTTCTCTCTCCCTTAGTTTCTGGAAGGACTGTATAAAATTAATAAGAAGCTCTTTTTTAGAAGAGATCATAATTCTTGGCTAGCTTTTTAACTTTTTTTTCATGTGTTAAAAAAAATGGCATGAAATGAAATCCATTATTTTTCTTTTAAAATAACTCAGTGAAGATAGTAATAATAATCATATGCCTGTTATGGCAAATTTCACTGAAATTTTCTCTTTGCATAGACCAAATTTATCTTCACTTAGTTATCCTTGAAAATGCTCATTGCCTGCATGAAGATAAGAGAATTTTTTTCATCTGCCACAGAATCCAAATTTGTAAAGGCATTTCAGTTTAACTTTGACATTTGCTGTTTTAATTTTAATCCTAGACATGCCAAAGGTAGTCTTTGCAAAAAAATATGGAAGAATGATAGACTGGACTGAACTTTAGCTGACTGCACTTGAACACAAATTTGTAACTAGAGAAAGAACTAACAAGTTATTCTATTTCTCAAATTCTGCTGATTAGGAAGAAGTTTCTGTAGTCATTATTTTTTCTTCACAAAATTTACCTAAGCCTTCCTATGCAAGAGCACTCTATTCATCTGTGTTTATGCCAAATTTTGATTAGGACTCTTGGGTACTACTGCAATATAAATAATTAATAATTACAATTACGCTAATAGCAGGAAGTTTGAATGCACAGGGAAGGGAACATTAGTATTCGATTTACTGTTGATCTGATTAGCAGTCAGGCTTTCTGGAAACAATGTTACAATTATAACTAAAGTCATTGTAAGTCTTTTGGCAAAACACTTTCGGATTTTTCATTATTCCTGCCTTCATTTGGAAAAAACCTCTCAAAATACTTATTCCTTATAAGGATGCTTTTTTCTTTTTTTCTGATATGGCAGCTTCATGCAGGTTGAGTAATGGGTTTACGATGTCATTGAAGTTTGGCACCACAAACTGGCAAAAAATGTCTATTTTAATTTACTATTTGACTTGCTTTTCAACATGTCATTTAGTACACCAAAATATTTGTTAATCTAATTTGCTTTGGCAGTTGCATACTATACAGATTATATAAGGAAATAGAAATTTAGAGTGTTGCCCATTTGGTAAACACTTTTAATGAGAATTTTCAAAACTCTAACAAAATAGTCATGTCACAAACATAAAACATTACCAAAACCACAAAATTGAAATTTGTGTTATGGCAATAGACAAACTTCATATCATCATAAATAAGACAATCAATATAGAATTTTTCCCTTTTGAGAATTACTACAAAGAAAAAATATCTGCAGTTATTGACATGGATTAAATACTTATTTAAAACAGTGTCTTGGAATCAGTCTCTTTTTACGTTTTCCTGAAACCACCAAGTACAGTGAGCTATTAAAAAATTGTCACAATGGGTTTTAGTTGGTTTCAGAGAAGCTGTTCACTCTGCTTGAGAATTTCTTGCTTTGCTAACATATCAATCTATGTTTTTGGCCAACCTGCTTATTGATTTTTAAGCTTTCATGCACCTTGTTCTTAAATATGCAAATATTGATTGAAATTTTCAGTGCAAAATGGGCATTTACATGTAATTGGTGCAGAATACCTTGATGACAAGCTCATTCCAGCTTATTATTACTGGAAATAAACATTCCTGGAATTTTAGAGGTTGCAAATGAGTTTGCCACAGCAATCATCTTCCATTTGCTCCAGAATGATAAGGGATGATCAACCAACCAGTTATGAACAACTTCAAGAAAAGCAAACAATATAGCTCTCCAATTTAAAAAATCTTCTTCCTAACATGCAGACTGTTTTAAATAATATATTCACTATACAACTGCAATTTCGTAGTATTTATCAATGTTCTGATTACCATTTAATCAAAGAATCAGTGCTCATAGACCTGCTTTCCAAAAAAATGACTCATTCTTTCTGATTAATTTGCAATAAATGAATTCACAGAAAAGTTAAATTCTCTAGCGCAGGATGGTGCATATACACACTGCTTGATATCCATCTCCAAAGCCATACTCTCCTGAGTAGTTTATTCCTCTTTGTTTAGTACTGTAGCCTGTGAACTCATCCATGAAGACACTAGCAATATACCAGAATAAACGGGGGCATTCATTGTGCTTTGTCTCAGTCTCTACCTACAAAGACCATTACATTTCCAAATGATGTGTTTAAATTTGTTATTGCTGAGCAAAGAAGTATCAAATTATTGTCCATTATGAGCATTTTTACAGTCTTGATATTCAACATTTAGGGACTTCAAAGTCCTAAGGCAGAAGGGCAGGAATGTTGAGGTGACCTGTGTTTGACAATATAACCATCCAGAAAGACCAGTAGAAAACGTTGGGAAAAAAGCCTTTACAGTTGTTTTTACATAGAAGGAAGGTGAAATAATACCTCAGAGAGGATAAAAATTAAATAATTTTAGATTGTAGAACTGGTTGTAAGAGCATTAGGGATATGAAGGTTTACTGAGCTCTAAGGATAAGATATAATTAAAAGACTCTGCCAGGATTAAAAAATAAAATAAACTGACTGAGAAGGCAGGTTTGTTAACCGTATGTAAAACCTAGCCATGGAGTGGTAAACAAAAAGTCACAATATCCCAACAGAGTGTGGTAAATAAAAAGTCATGATCTCCCTACAAGCCACCCTCCTAACATGATGTTCAGGACCAGTACCGAAATAGTGAGACAGAATCTTATACATCTTTAGTGGAGAGACAAAATAAGGCAAACCATTATCCCAGAAATGGTCGATCTCATTTAACTTTAGTCATCTGAACTCAGGTGTCAAATTTTTTTCATCCCTGGACCCCATCATTAAGAACATTTTACCTCATCTATTTTAGAACCCTATTTTACAAGGGCCATTGTTCGGGTGAGAATTATTCCTCCATTGGCTGTAAAGGAAGTCTTAAGTGAGCAGTCCTAAGACCAAATCTAATTTTTAGATTGTTGAATCAGGGTGAGTAAATCTATCCATGTAAGACTAATCACAATTCACTGGTGGTAAAGCAATATGTTGAATGAATTTTTTCCATGGATATAGAGATGTAGAATCGGAGGCTAGTTTCAGGACTCAGCAGTTTCCATTCAGATATGCACATAATAGGAATATTTTTGTAGGGAATCATATACTATAATAGGGAAATGTCTGCAGTGGTGTAGAAGCTGAATATCTGGGCTGGAGTAACGAATTGCCCTAACACCTGAGCCTCAGAAAATATATGTATGTATATCTGTGCATGTGTCTGTGTGTAAGTGTATGTAAATTTGCAGATAGCCACCCTTTTCTGTCACTTATTATGCAAAGTGTAGATCCAGGAAGGGGCATAAAAATGTTTTCACCTTAGAGCATTTCTCTTGACAGAAAAGCCTGATCGGTGCTGAGGAAGAGGAGTGCACCCTGCATGTAGGGTTCAGGGCTGATGCCCTGGGGAGTTATGAGATTATCTTTATTGTTTGTATTACAGTACCATCTGGGACTACTAGGCTTGGAGCTGGAGCCTTCTGTGGCAAGTGACATACAAACAGCCGGAAGGTATCTGCTCTGGATTTGTTATAATTTAAATTAAAATACAAAGGACAGCAGATGGATATAGAAAGAAAGGGAGTTTAAAAAAGTGGGGTAGGGGGACGTGTGAAGGGGAAACAGGGAGATAATACAGCAACGGTAGTGTAAACACTTTCTAGATTTGCGTTATGGCAGAGAAGAGGTTTCCAAAGCAACGTGAAGGAAAGTGACCTTGAACTTGCTGGAAGTTCACAGGTAACTGTTCCCCAACATCTGGTAGATCCTGAAAGTAAGTGTGAATGTATTTTAAAATCCAAACAACAAAGAGATGCACACTGGTGAGGTCAGATTGTGGGTTTAAAGCAAGGCAGAATGAGATCTACTGAGAGTTGATAGAAAACATAAGAATAAGCTGTACTGAGCTTTGACAGTAACAACAGGTATTCCATGAGATTCATTGAACTGGACAGAGACTGTGTTAGTCGCAATATTCAATCAAATGTGTTTCTTGCCACATAATTATAGTTACAATTATTTCTCGTCTTTCAATTACAAAAAGAGAAAATCTTCAACATCTTGGGGTTTTTGTTATTGTTAATATGCAACAGGAATGGGTTTATAAAAGCCCCAAATTTTCAAGGCAATTCAGTTTGTAGAACCAGCAGTTATCATGCTCTGAAACTTGTTTTGAAGAAATAGTTACATAATTGAAGGATAATTAGCTGAGCCCACTCCAATAGCTTCCTTACAAAACATGAGTAAAAACATTAAAGCTCCTTCAAAACTTGCTTAATATCTGTTCTGGCCTTTAGGGGCTCTTTTTTTAGAAAGCCTGACAGTCTGACAATCCATTTAGTGACCTTGAATTCGAAGTTGCTCCATCACTGCTAGATTTTGTGCCATTTGATCAGTTATCGCCTCAAGAACATCCTGCAACACAAGTGACACAAGGTAATTCAAAACTGTTAGATAAGGGGATTCGAGGCATTAAAAGCTTGGGGCTGAATTTTTAAAGCATGCCTCTTCTATATGCTTGGGCAATTCTGACACATAGCTATGTGCATCCAAGAAAAGAGAATACACTAGAGACCCTTCAGAAGAATATAAGATGAAGCATTGCTCCTGTGGGGTGAAATTCTGGTCTTAGCTCTGTAGGTAAAGCAGTAGATTAACACAGAATACATAATAGTAAATATAATTTAAGGAATTATGTAGTCCATTATCAATGGCTTTAGTACAACTGAGACAGGCTTTTAATCTCTAATAAAATAATAAAAAATATTTCCATTGTTTCTCCCTTGTATTTTCCTCTAAATTCTTTTGCCTTTATTGATGGGGGCAGAAGAGAAATAGTCAGAGGTATAAGATTAGATGTCTTTGAAGTGTTAAAACATAGTGAAATTTGTTTGTTAAAATTCTTCACTGATTGTTAAAACTGTGAACAACCACGTAAATAAAGCAGTGGCTGAAACAGCAATGTCCATTTAGTGCATTGCCATTCTCTCAATGAGTTAATTGACAAGAGTTTGATTAATTAAACTGAAATGTCAAATTATGTATTATGTGACTTACCTTTCACTGACATTATCAACAGTAGTTCAAACAGTGAAGGCATTGGAATTTGTCTTAGACAGTATTTGTCCTGATTTTAAACTGAAAAGAAAATTAATATTGTGTTGGATAGTGCAGTTATCTTTCACAGATGGGCAACAAAGGAAGGTGAAATAAGGAATTTAACAAAGGCAATCAACATTAAGAAAGGCAATGAAGACATACTTGGTTCTGGTGTGAACAAGGGTAGGTAATTTTACCTTAGTTTTCCTGTATCTGAGTCTCTGGAAAGAAGCAAATGAGGTCTATGGGCTTGCTGTTGATCAGAGAGCAGAATAAAATGTACCTATTTAAGAGCTCGTGTAATTTGGTGTGTGTTAACACAATTGTGACATTGCAGGCAACTGAATTAGTCATCTTAAGGGGTTTCTGGGTGCAAAACACATGCAGCAATGGACATACTCCAGCTTGTCCGGCTTGCATTTCAAGATGAGGACACTGTACTTAGCAGCATGTTCAGATTATCCTTCCTTAGCACTTTGTGGAGACTGTGGAGCCCAGGAGAGCTGCACAGGAACCCTTCTTGGTGCCCTGTCATAATTTTGCTGTCACAGTGCTGTGGGGCTTGGGGATACAGTGTGAGAGGACTTTCTTCTGTAGCTTCTGAGGAGTCAAGAAGAGGACATGCACAGTAGCATGGAAAATCAACTGATTATTCAAAACTTACTTGTTCTTTTGCCTTGTATTTATAAAGTTTGACATTAAATCTCCAGAAATAAAGGAAGTACCTGGAAGTAGCCTAGGAGTGTGTCTGAAGCAGACTGAAGTGATGTTTATCAATGCAGATTTTCCCTAGTATTCGCTCAGACCTGAGGTTCCTTAAATCTTCAAAAACTTATGACAAACTATAACTGTATTGTGTATGTGTATAATAGCAGCAGAGCATTATGGGAAGGCTTGACATTTTCTTAGATACTAAAGAAAAACACATTCAAAGGGAAGAAGGGGTTCACTTTCTGAAGCCCATAAAATGTCGGGGACACAGACGGTTTAGTAGCATCATAGGAGCATTCTGAGTGTGTATGTGCACCCACCCTTAGTTTTTCTCAGGGATATATGCAGTGCTGGTTCGTCTGGTACACCAGCAACAGCTGCGTGGAGCACTGGTGTTTAGGTTACATTTTGGCTTTTGAAATTATTTTTTTCTTAATGCTCTCATGCTTGGTTATTTGTCTTGGTTAATGTGCCTTGTGAGCATTGTGGAACAGACAGGATAAAATACGATTTGGGATTGTATTTTTTGAAGGCAAATATTGTGGCTCAGAAAAAGAGAAGAAGTTACGAAATGCTGGAAGTTTTGCAAACTTTATTGGCTCAAAACCAAATAATCTTATCTGCATGTCATCAGACAAGTACTTCAGTGCCTCTATACATGCTCTGATTCAAGCAGTTTCAGTGTTTTCTAAGGTTGTAGGGGAACAAACAATAGCAATCACTACATATTATATCACATTTTATGATAAAGCCAACAGAGATGGTCTGATGTACAGGACAGACAGTCCTATTTTGAAAAATATAACAACATGGAAGCATTTGGTTTATTGAACCTGTCTCTTCATTAGTTCCTATCTCATCTGTCGTCTTTGTCAGCATTAATGGAGTGCTGCAATGGATGGCTATAAGCTCTATAAACAGAATAGGCAAGATAGAAAGGCTAGTGGGGTGGATCTCTATATTAGGGAGTGTTTTGATTGCATGGAAGTTAACAAGTCTAATGGACTGGTCGAATGTTTATGGGTTGTGGTGATTCAGTCCCTGCCAGGAGGCAAGCCATGTGGCCACTGCCACTGCCCCCCCACCTTGGACAAAGGGAAAGGCAGGAGTGCTTGAGAATGCCTTTTTTGGATTGAGATAAGGAGAGTTTAATACAATGACACACAAGAAACAATTGCAGTAACAGCAGCAATGACAACAGTGAGAAAAACAATGTACAAGATAAGCGATACCTTGTGGACAAGCAGACAGAGCAGAGCGGACCAGCTGCACAGGTGAATCACACTGAGGAGCTGGAACTGGCCCCAGGGCATGATGTTAGCATGGTATAGTAGAGCCTGGCAGCACCAAATTAACCCTGTCCTGGCCAAACCAGGACAGGGTAAAGTTGAGGAAGGCCAACGAGGTGGATATCCTGTTGGGAATCTGTTATAGACCACCCATCAGGATGAAGAGGTTGATGAATTGTCTATAGATAGACAACTGGCAGGAGCCACAAAATTGCAAGCCCTTGTTTTTGTGGGGAACTTCAGCTTGCCAGACATCTGCTGGAAATATAACACAGCAGACAGGAAACAGTCCAGGAGGTTCCTGGAGTGCGTGGAAGATAAATTGCTGACTCAACTGGTAAGTGAGCCCACCAGGGGAGGTGCTTTGCTGGACTTGCTGTTTACAGACAGAGAAGGTCTGGTGGATGATGTGGTGGTTGGAGGCTGTCTTGGTCTTAGTGACCATGAAATGATGCATGGTTCTCAATTCTTGGCCAAGTAAGGAGGGGGGGAAGCAAACCATTACCATGGACTTCTGAAAGGCAGACTTCAAGCTGTTTAGAGCACTGGTTGAGAAAGTCCCTTGGGGTACAGTCCTAGAGGGCAAAGCGGTCCAGGAAGGCTGGACTTTTTTCAAGAAGGAACTCTTAAAGGCTCAGGAGCAAGCTGTCCCCATGTGTCGTAAGACAAACTGGTGGGGAAAACGACCAGCCTGGCTGAACAGGGAGCATTTACTGGGATTTAGGAGAAGCTCTGGAAGAAGGGGCAGGTTACTCAAGAAGAATATAGGGATTTAGTTAAGTCATAGAACGAACATTAGGGGGGTGAAAGCTCAGCTAGAACTCAGCCTGGCTACCACTGCAAGAGATAATTAAAAGTGTTTTTGCAAATATATTAACAACAAAAAGAACCAGGGAGAATCTCCACACCTTATTGGATGTGAGGGGGAACATTGTTACCAAGGATGAGGAAAAGGCTGAGGTACTTAATGCCGCCTTTGCCTCAGTCTTTCATAGTCAGGCCAGTTATCCTCATGGTGTTCAGTATCCTGAGCTGGAAGATAGGGATGCAGATCCGAACAATCCCCTCATAATCCAGGAAATAGCTATGAATGACCTACTAAGCCAATTGGACACCCATAAATTGAATGGGATCCACCCAAGAGTGCTGAGGGAGCTGGTGGAGGAACTTGCCAAGCCTCTCTCCATCATTTACCAGCAATCCTGGTCAAGTGGGGTGGTCCTGGATGACTGGAGACTTGCCAATGTGACACACATCTACAAGAAGGGCAAGAAGGAGGATCTGGAGAACTACAGGCCTGTCAGCCTAACCTTGGTACTGGGAAAGATTATGGAGAGGTTCATCTTGAGGGTGATCGCATGGCAAGTGCAGGACAACAGGGGGATGAGGCCTAGCCAACATGGGTTCACAAAGGGCAAGTCCTGTTTAACCAACTTTATCTCCTTCTATGATCAGGTAACCTGCCTAATAGATGAGGGAAAAGTGGTGGATGTTGTCTACCTGTACTTCAGTAAGGCATTTCACGTTTTTTCCCACAGCATTTTGCTGGAGAAGCTGGCAGCTCAAGGCTTAGACAGGTGGACTCTTCACTGGGTTAGAAACTGGTTGGATGGCCAAGCCCAGAGAGTGGTGGTAAATGGAGTCAAATGCAGTTGGTGACCAGTCACAAGCAGTGTCCCTCAGGGCTCAGTTTTGGGACCAGTCTTGTTTAATATCTTCATCAATGACCTGTATGAGGGGATCAAATGCACCCACAGTAAACTTGCAGATGACATGAAATTAAGTGGGAGTGTCGATCTGCATAAGGGTAGGAAAGATCTGCAGAGGAATTTGGACAGGCTGGAGCGATGGGCTGAGGTCAGTTGTATGAGGTTTAACAAAGCCAAGTGCTGGGTTCTGCACTTTGGTCACAACAACCCCCGGCAACGCTCCAGGCTTGGGGAGAAGTGGCTGGAGAGCTGCCTGGTGGAAAAGGACCTGAGGGTGTTGGTTGACAGCTGACTGAACATGAGCCAACAGTGTGCCCAGGTGGCAAAGAGGGCCAATGGCATCCTGGCCTGTATCAGAAACGGTGTGACCAGCAGGAGTAGGAAGGTGACTGTGCCCCTGTACTTGGCACTCGTGAGACCACACCTTGAGTACTGTGTCCAGTTCCGGGCACCACAGGACAAGAACATTGAGGTGCTGGAGTGGGTCCAGAGGAGGGCAACGAAGCTGGTGAGGGAACTGGTGCTCTCTAGTCTGGAGTAGAGGAGACCGAGAGGAGACCTTATTGCTCTCTACAGCTACCTAAAAGGAGGTTGTAGCGAGGCTGGTGTTGATCTCTTCTCCCAAATTAGTAATGATAGAACAAGAGGAAATGGCCTCAAGTTGCATCAGGGGAGGTTTAGATTGGATATTAGGAAGAAATTCTTTACTGAGAGAGTGGGTAGGCACTAGAACAGGCTGCCCAGGGAGGTGGTGGAGTCACCATCCCTGGAGGTGTTTAAAAAACGTGTAGATGTAGCACTTGAGGCTATGGTGTAGAGGCTAGAGAGGTGTTAGGATGAAGGTTGGACTTGATGATCCTAGTGGTCCTTTCCAACCATAATGATTCTATGATTCTGCAACTTCTTTGGGCAACCTGAGCCAGTGTTTCACCACCTTCATGGTAAAAAATGTCTTCTTTATATCTAGCCTCAATCTATTTTCTTTTAATTTAAAATCACCCCTTGTCCTATTGCAACAGGTCCTGCTGAAGACTATCTTCATATTTCTTATAGGCACCCTTTAAAGTACTGAAAGGTGTCAGTAAGGTCTCCCTGGAGCCTTGTCTTCTCCAGGCTGAACAACCCCTCAACTCTCTCAGCCTTTCTTCTAGCTGTTTCAGAGCTCTGATCATTTTTGCAGCCCTCCTCTGGACTCAAGTTCAGATTTAAAAATTAAATGCTGGCCCAGATCCAGCAGATCTTTTCTCCCAGAAAAAAAAAGAAAACTAAACAAGTCAATGGACTGCATTTTTTCTCTTGTTGTATTTAATACAAAGTAGTAAAAATAAAATAATGTATAATGAGCAAAGGAGGACAAATAAAACTCACCCTCTGATGCCAAGGGTTATTTTCCCCATTCATAGGAGATGAAAAGTGGAGGGGTTTTGACTATAATTATGAATGCCTCCATAAACAACATGTCTGGGCAACATTAGTGTCCACAATGTCCTTGTGGTGTGTCTCTCATGAACAGGAATTCTACAGAATTCAGTAGAAAATGTTTTAATAGGGTTTTTTATCATCTTGTTGATTACAGAGAATTCCTGGTACAGAATACTTCTAGAGTCTTCTAAAAAAACCTACACCAAAACTTAGTCCTTGGTGTGATTTTAAAACATCTGTAAGAATCTCTTGACTCCATTCTTGCTTTGCATTGTCTACCAGACTTTTCCCAGTAAGGACATGGTTGACCATGCAGGAGAACTGAATATTGCATTCCTTCTCATCCAGAAAATTACTAACTTTTCACAAGTACACTAAAAGTGCAGTCAATGTGAAGGATGAACTCTCACCAAAGTCAGTGGAGTTGTGCCATCTTATATCTGCTGTGGATTTAACTAATGAGTTCCTTGTTGTCTTTTGGCTGGTGTGCCCAACATGAGCTTGAGACAGCCTAGCTCAGCAGTGTCTCATAAGACTCTGGTGAGACCTAAATTGTTACTAAATTGCTATATGCGTGTATCATTTAGGGCAAATTGTCATTTCTTCTTATTATTTCCAACTGTTCCTTAAATACACAAATAATTTCTCAAATCTGTGCTGCCTTCTATTTGAAACCCCTTTGTGATCCATTTCTAAAAATGATATTTTTTTGGTAGAATATTTTTCCAATAATTGTCTTCTTGTAAACCACACAGAATGTTGACAAGCCATGAGTGATTATTTTGGGTTTAACTGAGATTTGTAAATAATTTAGTCAAAAGAACTATTTTGCTTTGTTGACAACAGAGTTAATTGTCAACAAAGGGAAATGTGCAAACAGGGACAGCATATTGAAAAACAGACTGCAAACACATAGGGAAAGATAGACTTAGATCACAGGAAATAAAATGTTTGCAGAATAAATTGCTTGTAAACAAACATGATTTTAAGGAAAAAAAACCACAAAACAAACAAAAAAACCCCCAACAACTCAAGCTTGCTTATAGTTCTAGACACATAATATATGACAAAACAAGCATCATTATTAAAATGGCATTAAGGTGACCAGAAAATATTTGGGAAAATAAGTCTGTTTAGACTATCTGACTAAATCTAAAAGGCTGTGATGTTAGTAAGATGCTGCAGTGAGCTGATTTGACCTAGGGAAAAATACAACAGAAAAAAAAAAAATTCAAATGTAAAGAAAAGTTGGAATCTTAATAGGATCCCAGGGCTGTATTTTACTGATATGCACATTCTTCTCTCTCTGCTTTGTTACCATTAAGTTTCATACCTCCAACACAGTTTGTCAGATAAATATTCCTCCTGCGAGAGCTGTAAACACCAGCTTTTCTGAGTGATGGCAACTATGAAGAGTCGTTGAAATGAAGCAGTGACATCAGTTAATACAGAATGGGTAAGTCGTTTCATCCATGGCATATTGCAGTGCAGAGGAGAATTCATTAGGGTGATTCTCCCTGCTTATTCAGACATGCACCATTTTCATCCATCACTCATGTAGGATTCAATAACAGCATAAAAGAAACAAAAGCCCTTGTCAAGGTGGCATGGGATTCTTGTCTAATATCCAGCTAATGGGAACGAACAAGGTCACAACAGAAGCTAATTTGGCATGCCAATTTGAAAAGTGCCAGTGTGCTCCCAGGCTTTGAAGTAAGACACGGGTTTTTTTTGCTTGTATACAGGCATACGCATCCACGTGAAACCCCTTAAATAATGTGTGTTCTTTAATGCTCTTATTAAAAAGGCGCGCTGGCTTTTCAGCTCTAAGGTTGAGAAGCTGCATCCTGTTCCAGTTTGTCAGTTGAAGGACGAGTTGCTCCTGTCAGCAGTTCTTGTCAGGAGAAATGAAGTATGTACCTGCACTATATACAGTAACTGTTTCCAAATGAGACACCACCACCTGAATGCCTGACAATTGCTTTGGCTGTTGTCATCTACTTTCTGTTACATTCAAATCTATCACACCTTATGCAAAAGCAAAGAGGTCGCCATGGCAACTTTATATGCCTAAACTTAGTAAGAAGGAGCAAAACATACATCATTTTGCCTTTTTTTCCTTCTTTTTTTTTTATTTTCTTGACTTGATAAGGGAAACACTGTCCATTAGAAATAAATATACATCGAAAATATTTGGTACCAAACTTCTTTTTTTTTTCCCATTGTTTGCCATGGAATTTTTTTCTTATTTCTCTTACACTAGAATTTAATACATGTGTATATTACATATACATGTTATACTATTTTGAGAAAGAGGACAAAAAAAGGAACCTACAAAAAATTCTTGCCACAGGATACCAGTAGGTCAAGAGTTATATTCAGCAAAAGGATTAGACATTTAAAAATAGGGTTTCCAAAAGGATTTAAAGGCATTAGACACCCATCTCTGATTGAATTCAACTGCCTTAGGCTCTTTGGAAATTTCTAGCCAAAATGGGTAACATAAATATACAAGGACAGGTATTTTTTTCCTGCAGAAAAATTAAGATAATAAGAATAAAGCATCAAGCTTTAGGGCACAAAGCAGCTGATAACTGGTTGGAATAGAAGAAGATTTTCCTTTTATGAACATACCATAAGGAGTCTCTTGGTTCCCATTAACTGTGATACATATATAAAAAAGGGATTACTTCAATTAAGATATATGCTAATTTCAAGTATGTCTAAGTAGCTTAATTCTTAGGTGCAGGTTTTCAGTTAGAACTGGGTAAAGTCGTCAAAAGTACCTTTGGAGTTTGTTTCTTCTTTTGACTGCTTGTGGCAGTTAGACACAGCACTTTTATTTGACTTTCGGAAGCCTCTATGTCAGTAATTGAAATTTAAAAAAAAAAAAGAAAAAGTTTTTAACTAAGTTCAACACGTGTTAGTGGTCACACACCTCCAACTTATGCTTACTCATACTAATAATAGCTTGTGCTTGCTTTGTTTTGTGAGCATATCCTTTTGCAGTGGTTTTGGCAAAAGCATTTTATCAAGAAAGCCCATTTCATTCAATTGTTGTTTAACACACTTTTAACAAAACTGTATCATCTGGATTGAATTTTCACAGTTTTTAAACTGTGTTAGTTTTCATGGCATAAGCTGTTTGCACTCGTATAAATACATTGGCATTGTGTATTCTATGCTTTCTTTTTATAAGGATGACATTATGTAATTCCATAGGACTGTACACTCATGTACACACCGTGATGTTTCTTAACTCTTGATTATTTTCTGTATATTCCTGCTTAAACCAGTTCAGTGGATTTCCTGGGCATATATTAACTTCATTTAAAATGTTTTGACTTCCTACTAATAAAACAATAAATAACCCATAGCAATACTAATGATAAATATCTTGTTTATACATCTGAAATTTAGGAAGGCTTTCAGAAGAGTTTTACGGTCACCTCTGCAGGTCAGTAATATAGCACAGACACTTGTGGCTGTATATTATATTTTATATCAGTACGGGCACTAAGGTATTCAGCTATCAGTGGTGAATTTACCTGCTGCGTCACAAATACCACTGACCACTTGGAAAGCTTTCAAAGACACAGTGTTTTGGCAATTACCCAGCCCGGCACAGAAAACGCCACCACCACAAGAAGGCAGATGCATAAGCAGATAGAGATTTTATTATCTATCCCCATGGGACACAGAAATGATGCTACATGGCTGGCAGTAGAAGAGAGAAACCCACTCATTCTGGGTGGTAGAACAAAAGGAAAAATGAACTGAACTACAAACTCAATAACAGAAGGGAAAAGGAACCAGGCGATCACCTCAGCAATCGAGGGGGAGACCAACCATACCCCAAATATCACCACAGCCATGCACAAACCACCCTGGCAAATACGTGAGAGGTGCACCAGCAGTGCATGGTACATTCCACAAAGGTACATGGCTAAACTATGACAGACTCCAAAAGGATAAGCAATCAGATCCATTACTGGTATTACCCTTGTCCCATCCAATAGACTTGTTCTGTCTCGCTGTTGCTGGGGAATCCTGGTCGCAGCGAGCAGTTGTGGGGGGCCTCAGGGCCTGCAGGTCGTTTCTTCCCCAAGTTCGCTACAAGCAGGGCCAGCTTTTATACTGTTGGATAAACAATTCAAGGCAATCCTCAAAAAATAACTTTGAAAGCGGGACACCTGCTATTTTTCCTCCTTGGTGGGTTTTGTCCAAGGTTGGCCAAGCCTGGGAAGAAACTCAGAGGAGGAGGCACCTCTGTCTGTTTTGGTCTATTCTCATGGCTAATCAACTAATTTCCCAGTAAAGAGAAATCCTCTGCTGGTTTCAGTCATACTGTCTGGTTGTGAGATTCATCCATATGTCAACTTGAATTCACGGCCTATTGCTCAGGCCCTAGCACTTCACACGGGAGTTAAGTTCCTGAGTCTGCACAGTTATACCTTTATCCTTTATACCTAATACCCATTCTATTTTCATAGTATAGTTTGTTGGGAGGAAAAGGAAAAAAAAGAAAAAAAGGGATAAAAAGAGAAATAGAAGGATCACAGTCTCCCTTAAGAAAAGGAAGACAATAAGATGCATATTAGGGAAGTATAAGCCATAGAATCCATATAAGCTATGATTCTGTTTTAGACTGAATTCTAGCTACAACTTTATTCAAAATATGATAAAAATAGGGTCAGCCTTTGAATGCTGTCATTTTGAATTAGACTGGCAGAAACTGGACTACAATAAATTAAAGAGGAGCAGCATGAAATATTGAATAGGTTTTGATCATGGTATGAAATAGTATTTTATTTATGAAATGCATTAATTAATTCGTTAAGAACTCACTCATGAGCCTGGCTACGAGGCCAGATGAAGCTGCAAGGCTAGATAAAACTTCTTTGCCTGACTGAGGGTATCTTCATTGCTAGGCTGCTCAAGGGTAAAAATAGACAGACTGATAGACAGATGGACAGACAGACAGAGCGAGCTGCTGACAACCTGCAATTTTGCTCTCTATCTTAGTTAGATGTTAATAAATAGACAAAGACAAGATCTCTGCCCTAATCTAATGACCGGAATGTAATTTTCAGTTGGTCAAACAGAGTTTAGTCCTGCCTAACTTCAGCACTGTAGAATGTCAGCAATGCCAGCAGAGAGCACGTCGTTCCCGCCAGGCAGATTGGTGCCCATCATTTCATACCCTCAGGCAGGGATATTGTAACCGGGCACTGAAGGACAAAAGGTTCCTTGCCCGGAGGATGCTTTTGTTTGCTCTGTGTTGGAGCCTATGGGTCAGTCATGTTTGGAACTAGGAGTGACACAAATTGAATGTATGGATGTTTTTCTTTACACAGGTTTTATCATTACCCTAACGGTGAGTCAGCAGTGGGAGCAAATGATGGACCAAGGGAAAGGCCATAACATTTGATTTCCTTCTTGAAGCTGCAGTTAAACTGTTGGAACTGTAACAGCTGATATTTTGCATCTGGAGTGGCACAGATTACATGGTATCAGGCATTATGATTAGGTTTGGTGAGACTGTGTAATAAGTCAGTTCACAGGTGCCGTGCAGATAGAAGTACCAAGGGTTATGAGAAATACATCCAAGAAGATTGCATTACATATTGTTATCTAATGCTGAGCACTTGGGGATGGTAAATGAAGTTACTGTTGAAAAGCTGTTGCCATATTTAGCATATGAAAGTTGTAAAATTCAAGTCCTGAAATTTTCAGTCTTTGCAGTAAGCAGAAAATATTTTGATAGGTCTTCCCAGGTGGTTTGCAGAATTTAGATTTCTTGCATGTATGGAGATTTGCAAGAAATTTGCTTTCACCTGAAATGTCTGTTTGCTTCTTGTATCAAATTTAGAGTAATTACACAAAATTGGGCTAATCAGCATCAACTGTATAAAATATAATTCAGTCATGAAATAAAAGTATATAAACTTATGAAAGGCAGAAGCTATTTCTAAGTATATTATACAGTATATATGAGTAATTTCTCTATCATGTTGCATATGAAGATTTCTTCACAAAAGTAGCCGAGTGACAATGGATATGACAATTGTTTGAAGACTAGTAGGAAATAGCAATGATTACAAAAATTCTTTCAATGGTCCTTGTGTTTATGGAAACTTCGGTGGGATGCTCCTGTGAAAAATTTAACACCTGTCTTTTTAAAGGAGTAACAGAAATCTTTGTGTATATGTACCATCTTATTTAGCAAATACTTAGCTTATTTAGAGGTAACTTTCCTGTTTTCCTTATTTTTCTTTAATGAAAGACTTATTTCCCTTTTCCTCAAGGAGATCTCTTTAAGGTACTGCTGGTTTTGGTAGTGCTAATGTCTGTCCATGGTTTTCCTATAGTCACATAGTATGGATTCTTGCTCAGTCTTCTTTGCTTCTATCTCCTCTAAGAATTGAATAGAAAATCAATTGGAAACATTACACTGGAAGCCCACATTGTGTATAAATCTGGACGTAGCTTCGTAAGTGCTAAGATGTGTTTCAAGTTAGAATGGCTGACTTCCACAAAAGCAGAAAAATATAGACAGAAGGTCATAGGTCAGTCTCTAATGTCAGCAATCTGACTGAGAATGTTGTGAGGATGCATTGTGCTGTGAAGAACCTTTAAGTGATGGGGAAGTTGTTTCTACCTAAAATTGTCACTTAGGTATTTTTAGGAAGGAGCAGAGAGGTCAAGAAGGTAAAAAACATGTTTCTTTATCTTTTCTGTCTCTCTATCTAGAGCATATTAAAACAGATGCAATGTTTCTGTTCAGCTCTCCAGTCTCTGCAACAAAATAAGTTTCTGTATCTTAATGCACTAGAAAGTAGGAAGAGGGTTAGTCTAGTTTATAGTACTAATTTTCTGTGAGATACTTGTAAAGCTGGAGGCAACTGGAAGAAACATAGAACTCTTAGGATGCTACTGATGTTATATTTTAGAAGATAAGATTAGAAAGGATTGTTGGACAACACCATTTGGGAGCGTTTAAAGCAACTCCAGCCATTAATCTACACTATATAATTCAAACTCTTAGGTATATATGAACATAAAGAACAGGTAGAGTTGTATCACAGCCAGGGTAGTGAACCAGATTCGGAATCAGTATTGGGTCACAGGCAAAAAACTGATACTGCGGTTAAACTAAAGCCTTAATTCAAAAGCAAGGAATATAGTGATGCTTACCATATATTTGTTTTAACTTAAAAAGGTCATGTATAAGAAATATGACTTACTCTCTAATTTGGATACCAACTGAAATGTCAAAGGTTCAGAGCTGTCTCCCTGAAATTGCTAAATCCTCCAAGTAAATTCTTAGTGGAATTGAAGGGAGAAGAGAGAGAGAGAGAGAATGAAATCTCATTGCTTTCAAGTGGGGTTCCAAATGTTACTTGTTAATTGGCCTCCTCTGATTAAAAGTGTGAAAATCTTTATGAATAAAAACAAATGATCAAAAATATGGTAGCTGTCTGCTGTTGTCGTCCAAAACTATGTGGTAAAACAATTCTTAAGCAGTGGCATTTCCATTTAATCACACCTCTTGCTTCTCATCTGGCATGTTAGGGAACATGCTATTCATCAGTGTTTTGTTCTAGCCAAAGTCAATGATGAAGTTTAATTTTAAATATCTAGTCTCTCTTTGTGTTCCACCAAACTTTGATCTAACCTACAGATTTTGATGATTAATTTCACGGTTCATTTATACAGTGTATACAGGAATATTTTCAGTTTGACATTTGTTGTCTTTACATGTTCTAATTAGTATAATCTCTACATCCCACTGTGCCACTTCCCTTATTTATCTTCTGATGGATCACTAAAACTTCTCCCTTTTGTTGTCTTTTTTTTTTTTTTTTTTTTGCAAAGGTTCTGAAGTTCCCAGGGGTTAATGAGGGCTAGATCAAATATACACTTTTACTGGGCTTCCTTTAGAAGAAGGAGGGAGGGTTATAATATTTTAACTTAAGTTGGAGAGTGGTGGGACTGTCCTGGTATTAAGGGTGCTGGTCTGCAATAAAAAGGCATAGAGGCAAGAACCTGCCAGATTTTATTGCATGTAAACTTATAACAATTTCAAGTTGCAATTAATTAAAAATACAGGCAAATGTCACAAGTGCACTGTTTTCCATTTCTTTTTCTTCACAAAAGAAAGGTCTTATTTTTGACAGTTGTGAAGTTTACCATGCGTGCGATATTACATACTAACAAATCCCAGATTTATGTTCCTGCTCTGTATGCCTGTGCATTTGTCTGTATTCTTCACATTCACTCAGTTTAGGTGAAAGTTCAACTTGAAATACATGTGCCAAATCCATGAATTTTCTAATAGCTTATTTTACAATTGACACCAAAGGGAAAGAGCAGAAAAGCTAAACATTTGCTCACTGAAATAAATTAAGATATGAAGACAAGGACATACACTGTTATATTAAAGAAAATCAGTGTAAGATATTGAATATTTTGCTGTTGAAGGAACAGGAAAAGAAATAATTGTAGAAAGTAAACATGTACCTTGTATTGAGTCTGTAGCAACCGATATTTGTATTTGGGAAGAACTAAGTGGTATACGATCCACCATGGAATTCCAGCTTTCTATCAACTGATATGTAGGCAGCAAGTTATTACATCCACTGTCTTTGCCCAGTATCATTGTTGAATTTCCAGACCACAAAAATGGGACTGCAGAATGAACAAAAAACACCGGTTGCTTGCTTTCAAAGTATTTCCAAGTTGTAAGATGGTGAGAATGTGGAGACCCTTAGAGACTTATTTGGTCTTCACAGAAATAAAAGGTCAATTATTGCAATGAACAGCTTAATGTAGATTGATTGCAAATGGAGTCTGAGTATTCAATGACTCTGTTGTGACCCAGATCATAAAACCTACATAAATTAATTAAAGATTGGGTACAACTGGGTATTTAGCTAAAAGGCCTGTTTGAATAGTTAGTTAAAAAAAAAACTATACACCAGAGATTACTCATTTGTCATCTCAGAGATGGCAAAAGTGACATACAACACAGAGAAAATTTGAATACTAATCTATCTCATAGATTACCACATGCAAGATTTTATTTTTAAGCACTTAAGTTCTGTTGATTTATGGTGAAATAGATTAAGATAAATTGGCAGACTTGATTTATTAATAAAATCTGAAGATGTCATCCTTTAATTTTCAGAGGAAATCCTAAATCCTAAGTGTAACAAACTGCTATACATCACTTGTTATTGTAAAAGTTACAAGAGATTGTATGTAATTGCTGACATGAAAGAGACAAAGAGAGATTCACACATGTTAAGGATAGCCTAAATTAATTGAATTTGCAAGATAAAATTAAATTTTAAAAAATATACTTAATACGTTACAGAGACCTTTATATCTTTGTTTTCCTCCACAAAACAGTTCTATCCTGTAGCTTTTTCTTTATTTTTTTTTTTTAAGTAGGTTTTCAGGCAGAGCAAGAGAACAGCATCAGAACATAATTTATAACTCAGATTTTAAGTAGACTTCCAAGCACTAGGGTTGTTGTGCAGGTCAGCTATATTTTGAGTACAAATAATTTTATTCTAACAATCAAAAACTATCACAGAGTTTTGAAGGACACAGATTACGGGAAGAAGTGGTAAGCAGAGGGATTTAATATAGTTAGATTGTCAGCCAGGAGAAATATGGCAGTCAACTACAAATGTCTTCTGAGTGAGTCCAGATTGATTTTTAAGAAGTGGGCCTTCAGATCATGGGAGAATCTCAGTGTGAATGGGAATTCCCTTTTGTCTTGGAACAAGCCGTGACCAAATCAGGTTGTTTTCTCATATGGGTAAATAGATATCTGAAGAACAGGTTGAGGTAACAGAATAGGAAGGCAGGGCTTCTCTGATCATGGCCAAATGCAAGGATGAGAAACTCAGTCTGTTTTCTTCAGAAGAAATGACTCTTCAGAGAGACATCAAAATTGTTGCTGCAGCCTGAAATGTTTTATTCAACTTGAAGCATAAGGCTTTTTATTTTAGGTTTAGTTATTTTTCATCCTTTTGTTTTAACTTCTTTTTCTTTAAATTTGTTTCAACTGTTAAATAAGAAGTGTGACTAAGGAAGAAAGAAGGCCACCCCTAAAACAAAACGATTGGATTTAAAAATGAAGAAGTGCTTTGGCATTGTTCCTTCTAATTTTTTTCTACTACTTCTCCGTGTTTTCCAAGTTTTAAAGTATTTTCTGTTTTATCAGAACTCGGTTCTTTTGGAAGTTTGTTATTTAACAAAAAATTTGTTCTCCTCCCTCCAGTGTTGGGCTTATCTCTTGTAAATGCCAAGAGCTCAGGCAGCCAAAGCCCTGGGAGTTCTTCCTGTGCCAAAGGAGCCACCAGGGCTGATCCTTACATCCATGTTGGGTTCCTCCTTGAAATCAATGCAACTTGTATGGGAAGAGTACATTAAAGTATTTCTATTACCTTTTGCCAAAGGAAAAGAAAAAAAAAGTAAGGGGTTATCTGCTGCAAGATTTTGTTTTCATAACTGAAATAAATACAAGCACCTACATTCAAGAGAGAACTTATAAAAGAGTAAAAAAATTGGTACCAAATAGCTAGGAAATCATATATGATTAATCACAGTTATATTGTACTTCTGTAAAACAGATATGTCTCAAAGTTCAGTGAACTTTTTGGGTAAATTAAGATTTAATCCAAATAATTGCTCCAAACTTAATATTTTTATATTCAAAACTTTTCATGCAAACTTTTTTTTTTCTTATTTTGGTTTTCCAAGACTTCAGTTAATGGGTGGCATTTCAACTATGAACATTTTAATAAGACACGTTTCTTTTCTTGCTATTCTTTAAGTGGCTGGTTCTGTGAAGAATAGGAAAACTCATTAGAAATCACTGTTCTCCGTAAAAAACTGGCTGATACTCAGGAAAACTAAGTCTTTTAACTTTTAGACATTTCAGAAGCAAAAATAGGTCAGTATTATGACAAACAAAGAGGTTAAGAACTTTACTTTGAAAAGGGACTGGAAAGGCCTATCTTTCTGTCAGTGTGGTTTCTTCCCAGAATCAATCTGGCATTTTAAGTATGGTCATAAGGGAAGAAAAAAATCAAGGTGTGTAGATCCTGAAGTCTAGAAAAATGGATAACAGTGCTACTCAAGAGACAAGAAATCTCAAAAACAGCTAAGCTCATGTTTCACATTGATGTTCAATAAGTAAAAGAGTGTGTAAAATAATCAGATTAGGTAAAGACTCTAATTTGTTAGTTCTCAGAGAAAATCTAGTATCCAGATCCCCTATGGGTTGTCTTTAATTCACCTGTGAAATTTACCTGGTATAGAAACCGTTGATATTTTGAAGGGTTTCAACACACAAAGGTTGTATTCCCTAAAACCCACGTTCCTCTCATTTCGTTCCATGTTCTGTTTGTGTTTGTTTCTTCATTTGTTTGTTTTTTTGGAAGGTACTATCAGATCAGACTATCAATGAATTACTATGGATAAAACTGGTGTTCATTATAACTGTGTGCTGTCTTGGTGATTTGGAATGTAAAATGACTACTACCGTACATAGCGGCAAGTACTTCTACAAGTGTCTTTGGAGACAGAAGGAGGAGATAGCTTGAAACAGTTAACGTTACCTGCACCGTCTATAGGGTTTTTTCTTCAGTCTTTTTCAGTGCAGCAATTTTTCATTGCCTGTGAAACAAGACTTCTCCCCCATCCCTGCCATTTCTTTATTATTAAATGTCACTTAATTCTGTTTATGATAAATCCCAGGTTATGTATGTATACTTTGAAAATTATAGAGTATAAGACATATTATGAGGAGTAGCTTATCCTGAATTTGAAAATTCTGTTTTTATAAGTGAAGCATGTAATGATTCATGGATACATAATATATTTCTGACAGTTCAAAAGATATTCAGAGTCAGCTATAAACTGATAACAACTCAGAAGTATGTAAAGAACTGGAAATGTTTAGGGCAAAAGACAGAAAATCCCTCACTATAATGTTTATTACTTAAAAAGAATGAATTCTTTGAAGGTCCTGGAGAGAGATTAAGAATTTAACTTCCATGCTGAACTCCATGTACCTCAGTTTATTTATATAGTAAATACAAAAACTGATTAAACAAAAAAAAAAACCCCTTCCACCTTAAAAAGTAGTCAGTTGGTAACATGTCTCAGTAGCTCTCTGGACAAATTAGTGCAGAAAAAATGTGGATGCTGAAGTGATGATAAACAAGATGAATATGTTTATGGCTAAGGTTTTGTCTGAAAGTGTCGTCTTATGTTTACAGGCCTTTGGATGCTCCGAAAATTTAAATCCAAATCCAAGACAAGAAAAAGAACAAAAAAAGGAAAAACAACATGAGAGAATAAGAGGTATTTGTAAAGTCAAGATAAATTAATAGGTATGCAAGCATGTGTTTTTATTCTGACATTCTTGGTAACCAAGTAGTTATTGCTACCAGTCCTATCTTATTAAATGTTACAATTTATGAAATGTCAAATGTTGTGGATATGTGAATGTGAAAATCAGCACTGTAGCATATGGAAGAACTGCAGAAAAACACAAAATAAAGTTTACTATGTCACAATTAACCAGGGAAGTTGGTCACTTCACCAGCAGGGCACAAATAATGTGTTGAATCGGATATATATGTGACACTTCCAAGCAGGGGAAAAAAACCCCACACATATACATATATATATATATAAAAAAGTAAACATGAAAGCACACCAATATGAATATTTTTTAGCATGTGGCCATATTCTAGAAATCCAGATGCAGTAGGCCCTGATTCAGATGGCTCTGAATCATAATTCCTAACTCTGGAGTTCAAATATTTGAAATATATAGGTACATATCTATATATATATATATAAATCACACACAAGTATAGAAAGGTGGGTCCAGCAGCATGGGAAAGCTTACCTCTTCCATAAAAATACCCACATCTGATTTCAAAATGGCAATATTGAAACCAGTCAGTGACACCTGAAGAGGGGGTGTGCTCTTACAATATAGGACGTCTCATTATGATGAATGGTCCAGAAAAGTTCCCCACCTGTTTTTCAGGTGAGAAACTTTTTTTTTTTCAGGACAAAAATGTCATGCATGTGATTTGTAGCTGAGAAGAGAATCACTCTTTTCCATGGCAAATGAAAGTCAAGTAATGATGGGATTTTATTGCTACTGCAGAAAGTCTTCACTCCTTCAGAACAGTGATCAATTTTAGCCAGAATTATCCAGTGTAACCTGGATAACTCATCTCCAAAAGTTGCCATTGCTTAGAGGTTACCATGGATTCCAGAAACAGTGTTTGTGGAATCAAAGAGAAGAAATTATACAGGGCACAGTGAATCCTGCTGATAGATGCAGAAATTAGCTTCCATGCTGAATACCATGTACCTCAGAGGAAAATACATCTCAGACTTGTAAAATCGAGCTGTTTTCAAGTTCTTAGATACTTTCAAAGCTCAGTCCTAATTTTCTTCTAGGTCATCTGAAGCCAAGTCTTGCAGTTGGAGATGTAACATCCTGAAATTCTGGTATGTAAATAATTGTAGCACAATGACAGAATGAAGCAATTTTTACCGTTAATGTTGCGTGTTCTGACAGGTAATGTTGACTATTGTCAAGCTTTGGGTTCAATCCACCAGAATTATGCACTTACATCAATGAAACAAGGAATACAAGACTGATTCTTATACCTGAAAGGTAATTCAAAATCATAAGGCATTATCATTAAACCCTGTAAAAATGTCTAACTAAACAGTTACAGGAAGCAGAATTGTAAGAATAAATACATCACAGTCAGCCATTTTAAATGTTTCCATTTACTGCCTTTATAAGTGTGATTGAATCTTACATTGCTCTGTTTTCTCTTCCTGTTCATCCTAGGACTGTAAATAAACAGGACTGTTAGAGAAATATGTTAGTTCTTACCCCACGGTATCAGTTTTTATAGCATTATCTTGTGGACAAAACAATTTAGCATATGTTTTAATCTAATCCATAAGTAAAGGATATTCTCACAGAAGATTACAAAAACACTCTAGTAAGAAAGGATGTTCACATGATGTGTTTGAACAACTACACAGGACCCACTAGGTAAAATTGTGGTTGATTTAGTATTTCTCTGAATACCTGACTGACATCACAATGGAGCCATAACAAGTAGATATCATCTTCTCCCTTTTTTTACAGATTTTTAGATGCTGTTATCCCACCCTCCCTCCTCCCACTGTTGTTCACCACTTAAGCAGTGCATTAACTCCGTTGTAGCTTCCTACATACATCTTCACTCAAAAGACACGCTAAGAAAAGACATTTTGTTTACTCTGTACACTTTTTCTAGATTTGTTGCATTTTATCTTACTTTTCAGAAAAGAAGTGGTGCTGCATGGTTCTCATTTGCTGAAAGGTTTGCTGCGTTTGGGTTCGTTGCCTTTTTTTTCCTAATAGATGTTATTGTAATCTCAAAATGCAAAGTCATGCTAATTGTCCAGAGTATATACTGTAAGGTTTCACATTCACTCCAAGGTACTGATTCTGATCTATACTTATGATATTATTAGATCCTAGGATGACACATCTATTTGCAGTGGGCAAAGCTGTGAAGTTCCAAGTTAGTAATTACTAGAGATACACAAGGAGTAGCTGCTAGCAGCCAACTGAAGAGCAAATATTGAATTTCTGATGTTTGCCTCCTTTGTGTACCACAGATTAAGTCTGTTGTTTCCCAAAGGTGGCTGAAAGGCATATTTCTCTTTAACTGTGTTAATATAAATATGATACACTGTAGCTTGCTGGCAGTTCACAATTTTTCAAGATCAGCATTGAATTATATGTATGTATGTATTTCTTTTAATCTTCTATTTCTTTTAATCTTCTTGATCACAGTGATTCTGTGATGGGAAAAAATAATCCCATCATTTTTCAGGAACATCACACACAGAGTTCTTTATAAAGACATGATTATGTATATCTGCTTCTTATTTTAGACAACTTCAAAACAGTTATAAAGAATGCAAATGATCTGCTTCTTTATACTTAAGAATGGTCATTTGTTTTCTCTTTTATTTATTCTCTTGCCATTCACTGAAGAACTAAAACTATGTAACATATACTTCATGCCGACTTATTAAGTGGGATATCTTGATGGATAATAGTATACATACAAATGTCTGAAAGGTGTGAACCTAAAAAATCATTTTATAATAAGGGCATATATATATACTTCTTTATATCTTTGCAGTCTTCATTATATTCTGAGATGAAAGGCAACAGCAACAAAGGCTATTTCAAGCTATAGCAAAATCACTAATTGCAAGAGATTTACATGGTTCTATTTATGTCGCACAAACTATGTGCTTTTCTTGGGTTTTTTAGGTCAAGACGACTTAAAGGTGGTATAAGCGTTTGCAGTTACATAATAATAGACATAGTGTTGATTATCCAATACCTGGTTTTGAATTTAACAAGTAGCACAGTGAATGTAATAATTCAAAATACTATGGATTTAGCGGAAGTTATTTAATTTCCTCTTAAGAAAGCAGATCCATATAAAAAAATATTTGGAAATAATATTTCTTGTATTAAATAAAATATATTTTTTTTATTGCCAAATAACTTTTGCAATATAGACAGAGTTCTTCACCTGAATCATTTCACTGTGCACAGAAGATTTGCTGTGATATTGTGTGATGATGGCCTAGCTCGCCATGAGACTAATTTAGTGCGTTTCAGGAGAAAGGTTAAGATTCTTGTGCTATCTCTGGGACTGGAGATCCTCTGAGCTGGCCTGCTAAGCAGCTGAAGGAGGGAGTCTTGTGAAGATAAGACAGTCCTGTTTTGGCTAAACCAACAAAAGCAAACAGCTCTTCCATAAATCTTGAAGGCCATAGTGTCTGACTGAAGAACTTGGCCTACTTAATGGCAAAATTAAGACGAAAGTTTACTCCCCTAAGTATGGTAATGAGCTTAATGGTGTACATGCTAAACGTACATGACTATGTTACTCAGCTCTCCACCCAAATCATGCTAAATGTCACCTAAAAGTCAGGGACAGACAGGATCAGGGTATAAAAAATCACGAGGGGAATACCTCTCTGGCTGTTGAGAGCCGGCCACGTGCTCTGGGTGGGGAGAAGACTGAAAGTCTAGCAGAGAAGGTTGATGGGCTGTACTCTTCTTCCTCCACCCAAGACAGGGATGCTTTCTTGGTAAGAATTGCACCTTCAATGTCCGGTATACGTTTTCCAAGCATTACTGTCACCTATTGGTGCTGTTACAAAGGCATGCAATTCTGACTGCATCAGATGTACCTCGGAATTACTAACTTCAGCTCAATTATCATTTTGCAGTTAATACGTTTATCAACAGCAATTCCAAACCTATTGTATCTGTTGCTTTAATAAATCTAATAGTCTTAACTTTTACACTTAGTGCAAGTCTGTAACAGGGCTCTGAAACAGGTAACTACTGACTCAGCGCAAGGCCCATATCCAAGGCTCTGAGACAGAGGGATCAGAAATATGTTTTGACTTTGCAAAACTGCTCAGTGCAAGCCCTCGGTGCTCTGGCAGGCAAACATCACACTCTCACCCGTAACACTACAGACACGTATACCAAATCTGTATGATGGATTATAAACTGGCCGCAAAGTGCATGGAGATTTTCCTACCTCTTTTTATTGTCAGATGGATGTAAAAAAAGATTGGCATGCAGAGGAATTTCTGGCTCATAAATAAAGTATCTTGCAAGTTAACATAGCACAGAAGTCAGTGTGTTGTTCAGAATTCCTGAACTGGAATTATGTGGGCAGCTTTGAGCAGTTAATAAGTTTGCAGCTGTCTAGCACTCTCAGAGCTCACAGCCCTTGGAGTGCTCACTAGAAACATATGCCATACTTTGTATTCTTTTCTCCTCATTTTTCCCCTATTAGTGACTGTTACACACCTTTAAAGGGAGTTGCTGTTAGATCACCATTCTTTCTTTCATTGAAGCACCAAATAGACTCTTCTGTAACTTCTTCACTCCAAAGGCACATTAAGAAACACTGTGTGTTGTTTACTCCTTATGCACACTTTTAGAATATTTCCTGGTTAGCTTGCTTTTAAAAATGGAAATGCTTTATGCGTTTTTAATTTTAGAAAGGAAAGCACAGGGAGGTCAAAAGCCAGAAATAGTCGTAAACTGAATAACTTGATTCAGAAATTTTGAAGACATTCCCTACCATAATTCCATACCTAAACCATTTGCCTTGTAGCAAATTCTGTAATGGAAAGTTATGATTGAAAATGTCTACTGTTTGTCTAGTTATTCTTTATCCTTCATTTTATAGAATCAGAGAATCATTAAGGTTGAAAAAGACCTCTAAGATCATCAAGTCCAACTGTCAACCCAGCACTACCATGACCACTAAACCACATCCTGAAGTGTCATGTCTACACGTTTTTTGAACACCTCCAGGGATGGTGACTCCACTACTTCCCTAGGCAGCCTGTTCCAATGCCTAACGACTCTTTCATTAAAGAAATTTTTCCTAATATCCAATCTAAACCTCCCCTGGTGCATCTTGAGCCCATTTCCTCTTATCCTATCACTAGTTATTTGGGAGAAGAGACCAATATCCACCTCACTACAATCTCCTTTCAGGGAGTTGTGGAGAGCAATAAGGTCTCCCCTCAGCCTCCTCTTCTCTAGACTAAACAGTCCCAGTTCCCTCAGCTGCTCCTCACAAGACGTCCTACAGACCCCTCACCAGCTTTGTTGCCCTTCCCTGGACCCACTCCAGTATTTAGCTATTCTCCTTAACATTAAAACTGCTGAAGACAGGTATGAAGACATACTACACATATGTAGTATAGTTATAATGTGTTTTGTTTAACTTTCAGCACGAGTAAAATAACAAGGCAAGTATAAATTTATTTTCCTATTACAAAAAGGCTTTTAATTAATCCCCTCTGCCGAACAGGAAAGAATGCATGCGTATTTGGTTAATTTTGATTCTTAGCTTTGAGGCATGATGGACTACACACCTGAGAAATGTACCTTAAAGGCAAGTTTAAAGACTAAAATTAATTATCTCCACATGTCTCTGGAGATAAGATGGAGATTGCAGGAGAAGATGACAAAGATGCTTGAATTTTTAACTGAAAAATATTACAAAATTTGGAGAGGAAGAACTGTCCAGGAAGAGACAGTGAAAGGCTGTGCAACTAACTTCTGTAGGAAATGCAGACCATTTTAAAACATGGCATCTTTTGCATTGTTACAAAAGATACATCTTTTTTATAAATAGTAATACATAATACATGTATGTGTGTGTTGTAAATAAAGATCCCTCACATGTATTACGTAAGTATACAATTTTCTCCCAATAAGAATAGAAAAAAGAAGTCACGCATGGCATAAACACAATTCAGCTATAGAATTTATCACTTCCTTTCTCCATTGGAGCTGGCAGAGGAAGTGACATGCATTCAAACCAGCTTAAGCTTGGAAACTCAGTAAACCCATCAGGGTCACTGTCTTGGTTAACGAGAGGAATAGCTCATAAAATTGCTGGAAATTCCCACCTTGTGTTGCAAACAGAGCACACTGTTAATTAAAGGCTGGATTCACAAAGGAACCAAAGCAATTCCCAGTTAATGAATGGATCTGAAAGACAATGTTGTAGCTGCACTGCCAGCTCAGAAGGGATTTTGGAATAGTGGATAATACAGGTTCCTTTCTAGTGTGGAAAGAGGAAGCAGAAGCTTGAAATTTTGGATGGCATAACTTGTCTAATGGCATTGGGGATCGATGACAAAAGACAGGGAAAGAATTGGTAGTTCAATGGTTCAAGCAGTCTTCTAGGATGAAGAAAACCATAATACCACAAGTAAACTCATCCTAAAGTAACCAATAGCATGTGGTTACGAAATCCGTGACCTGGAAGATACTAATTATAGTCCCTGTTCTGAAGAAGTCAAACTGACATGAAGAGTTCTTTATAACAGGGCCCGTCTGAATCAGACTGCTTCCAAGGGACCTTCCATTTTGTAGAAAAGGTCCTTGGCATCGTGGTATACACCAGCCTGACCATGAGAAAGCATTGTGCCCTTCTGGCAGAGGCTGCCACCTGGGCTGCATTAGGACAAGTGCTACCAGGAGGCTGAGGGAGGTTATACTTCCTACTGAAGGGAGTCCAGCAAAGGGCCACAAAGACAACTGAGAGCTTGAGGTATTTGTCATATGAGGAGAAGCTGAGGGAGACACGACTTTTTAACCTGGAGGAGAGAAGGCTAAGGAGTGAGTGTATCACAGTGCATAAATACCTGACTGGAGGGAACAAACAAGTCAGAATCAGACTTTTCTGTGTAATGCCTTATGGGAGGAGAAGGGGTAAGGGGCACAAAAATTGTCCCTGTAACAGAGACACAGACATCTGTCATCACAAAGTAGAATTACTAAGAGTGCTTTGGTCCTGGATATGTTTTAGCCATAATGCTAACTGCCAGAATACATTTGAAGTGCTGAAGCTCCTCTCACTCCATGAAAATCAAGTACCAATTTTCATAATAAAAATGGTTTTGGAAGGTGTACCTTTCCAACGTTTTACAGTAAAGCAGTCAATAAATACTTTTCAATTTTTCCTTTCACACAATACCCAGGCTCATTATTGACAAGGTATCAAGCCCACTATCCACAGGGTACCACAACAACTGTTAGTGGTTTGGTACGGTTTCTGAAGTAGCTATTGTTGCTGCAGCTGTTTGATGTCTAAGTAGCAGGTCAGAAGACCTGTCTGTAAAGTACAAATGCTGTATTTGACTGGTGAATGTCTTTTATTCATTCTAAGGTCATTGCTGAGCAGTGACTTTAGGAGGAAAATGCTAGGACAAATGGCACAGTAAGACACATGTAACTGACAGCTTCCAAAGGGGGAGGAAAAGTTGTAATTAGAAATAGAGACATTGTATTAGACCATTATCATCTCATGACCTTGAGGAAATTTCTGCTGAAAGGAAAAGCTACTAATAAATTACTTTATGTGTATGATGACACATGAATCTGTATTTAATTTTCTTTCATTCTTGTGACCTGCGCTAAGAAAAATTGCAGATATATGTTTTTGATACATTTTTTAAGTCACCACCTTTGAACCTGTCATTCCTCTGACGCAACCTCCAGCAGTCAATTTGTACAAAATTTCTGATAGGAAAACCTCAAAGTACAATTTGAGGACACTCCCTCTTCAAACCACAGCTGAAAAAATACAGATTCTCTGCAGTCCTCCAGTTCAGAGAACAGCTTGAAAAAGCAAGTACGAATGAACCTTCTCACGCTAAAGCATTTTGACTTAAACAAACCAACATGGGTCTGTCATCCACCCAGCATGGCAGGTGTACTCAGCTAACAGTAGTAAAGATTTTAGAACTGTGCATACTCATTGTCAGTCTGTGCCAAGAAACGAAATTAAAGCGGAACTTTTTCATTAAATTCTGGAGATCATAAAAAGAAACAGTGACCTATGCATGAAATAAATCTATGGCCAATTGCTATATGTCATAATGGGAAGAGGTGATATATGGAAATAGACTTAATTGTAAATACAATATTCATTATCTGAAAAGGTTTTAAATATATTTATATCTCTACAAAGCTGACTGGAAAAACCAAAAACACCAACGAAAAAGAACTCAGTATGAAGAAAAGAAACTCCTCTGTAGCTCCAGAGGAGTATTCAAGCAGGGCATCAATCACAGCTGTGTAAGCAAACTACCATCTTGTCAGAAATCTTGTTTTGTAAACACATCTCTCAGGTATAATTGCATTTTTGTTTTCGTTCAGTAGTTATCCGAGTATCAAGGCCATCACTGGATCATTAATAAATTCTGTTGACACCGTTGGCAAGAACAGTGATATCACATGTTCAGTACTTTATTCAGACCACCCTGGCATAGCATCAGCATTGTGTTCTTAATTAACATGTTAGATGAAAACAAGTATCAAAACATATTTAAATCCTGTGTTAATGAACACGTGGGTGTTTTTATGTACATCTGCTGTGCAAACACACACCTGCAGCAACTGAAATCTGCAGCCGTGCCCGTTAATGTTGCCCATCTTAAGTGAAAAAACAGAGTCAGAGCATAACAGGAGACATCCCTGCGAAGACTCACAATTTGCAGAACCAAAATCCCACCTAAAGGTTGTAGATGCAGAGGAGACCATCATAGCATTTCTTAGGCTGAAGTTACATGCTCCTTATTTATGACTGGTCAGTTCCTTCAACTTCAGAAAACAGCCACAAATTGAAAAATCTCACCTTGACTTGTAAGACTAGGATTATGAAGGAAATTCCTGTGTACCATACCAAACACAATGTTTCTTCTTTTATCTCTCAGAATAATCTTGGAGAGGATAGGCCCACAAAGAAGGACTCAAACTCTTTGTAATATGTCCATAAGGACATTTTGTTGTGCTAAAATGTTATGTGTGGGTTTTGTTTGGTAGAAAGTTTGTTGTGATTCATATTTAAAATATTTCTTTTGTTCATGATGCTTTCGTAAAATCTTCGCTAGATTGACATGAATATGATTTCAAGCATTTTTAGTTTAATAAGCACAGTCACTGGATTTTTCTTTATAAATCAGTGTGTCTACTTTGTGTTTTATTTTATAGTACTGAATGATTTTTTTCAACTTTCTCTTTTATATTTGTGCGCTACAGGTGATTACCTCCAACAGTGATATAACTCTACTGCAACAAAAGATAGAACAGTGATTAAGGAGGAGGTAAAATCAATAACAATCATAGCCTTACTTTTACAAAAATATTAGAAACAAATCAGTATAGACTGACAGGCAAAGAAGTGGAAATATACAAATATAATGAGATGTTCTCAATTTAGAAATGGTCTCCCTGTGTATCTTTCAAGATTCCAAGCTTGTAGTTGAGACTAGATAGTAAAGTACAAAAATTAAAAACAAAAACCCAGTAGTGCTCTTAGTTGACACAGATAATTTCATACATTCCAAAATGCTAGTACAAATAACAAATCTATCACAAACTCCACTTTAAGAATTTTCTGCCTAGTCATGTCTTGTATTTCCCACTCTTCTGTTTTTTATTCTCACACAAACTCATCATGTGATTCTCTGGCAAGATCTATTTCTCAGGAGGACTATGAGGCTGAATTCATGAATGTTTTCACACATCTTTAAAATCTCTGGATTGAAAAGACTTCACAAGTGTAAAGCATGATTACTTGCAGGTGCAATTACCTCCTTCAAATTCAAGTAGGCCTGGGAACCAAAAGCATCCTTGAAAAGTTTAGCTGGCATCCTTGAGGTATACCTAGGGTTTCTAGAAACTGGAGACATCCTGAGACCATTGACAAGCACAAAAAACAAGGGATTGTAATGGGAATTTATCATCTGAGAAGACTGAAACAATTTAGGGCAAAAAATTGATCTGAAAGAACAGAAATCATAATCATCTATTGGCTGTTACAGTTGGAAATTAAAAATTAATAGCATCTATTGGCTGCTGGAAGTGATAGTGTCCTATACCCTCTTATACCTCTGTGATACAAAAAGGACTTAATTTTTATCCCAAGCAGAGCCTCTTTCTATGCTGCTTTTCTTTCCAAACCAGGCTGAATTTCACACAAACTTTCTATGAGGTCACAGACTCTACCAGGGATGCCTGGTTGACTCCAAACTGTGTGACATGGATCATGGTTGGTTCGGTTTGTCCTTCCACCTTTGGGATGATTGGGTCTCCCTTTGAAATCAGATTCTCCTTTCTTCTGGGATGGCTTGGGCCTTTCTGAAATCTGCCTAATTTGACTGATACTGATATTTTATATCCATATATGTAATCTATCATATCTGCTGTTATATTGTTGATAGGTTGCTTCACTAATGGTAAGTTTGTAGTAATCTGTAATAGGATGTTCATTGTTGCTCTTATTGGCTGTTGCTGTATGATCGATAGCTGCCATAGTACTGACCACATTATTGATTGCTGATACTTATTTTTAATAGCATATATATATATATGCACACTTTCCTAATCATAGGTATCCTTCGTAGTGGTGATTTTTGTGGTAGTGTACTTGCTAGTGCTGATTTTTTTATGTATGTGTTGCAGTCTATAATAAAGTCGAGAAATTTAGAGGATAAAAGCCTCTGTATCCTTGTGTATTGTAAAATCCCATAATGTATTAGCACTATACGTAGAAAAACATTTTTCAATAACTTCCTTTATTTTTTAAGCAGTTTGTGTCAGGAAGATTTTAAAATGTGTCTTTTGTCTGTTCTTCTTTGTCTCAGTAAAAAAGCTTAGGTTTTCTGCTTGAAAACAATTTTAACAGAATAATATTCAGAATTACATTTTTTAAAAAGTAGTTCCAGGATTCCCTAAGGTTTTTTGGTTACTGAGTTTATTACTGCTAAACCTATTGCTTCTACATTTATTTCTTTTTCCCTCTGTCTCACTGTAAATGTGAAAGAGCAAAGACTGTGGGAAGACAAGGTGCAAAAAATTATTATAATTCTTAAAAATACTATGTAAAAAAATCACAGCAGCCCTTTTCTAATGGAGTAGGTGAAAGATAAAAAAGATGGGTGAGAATTCTTTCAGGATCATCTTTATACTGATGCCTCCCTGAAGCTTTGCTAGACAACCAATGTGCTGCTATAGACTTATTCAGATTTCTGCATTGTGCTAAAGACAGAAAAATACTTTTACTTTCTAGTTTTTTTTGTAGCACGAGATTAACTACAAGTTTCCAGCCTTTTACTTTTACGTCAACAATATTTGTTTCCTTGTGAATGCAGGTCATTGTTCTTTTGTCTCACCTTCATTTCTGTTTCTTTTAGATTTACTTTTGAAAATTATTGAGGTATGCATTAAGTGTGTGTGTTTCTGTGTGTATGTAAACTGTTTACAACATGCTCATCTGAAGAAGATTTGATAGTGGAATTCAAAGCCCTTTAAAATAGAGTTTCATAATGGAAAAACTGGCAGAGCTTTAACTAGATCCACACTACCAGCCACCACTGTAATATCACAATTTTTATAGTAGAAGTAATAGCAATCTACAGACTGTGTCTCAAACAATACCATAAAAATTGAAATACCATGAAATGAATTTTTGTTTATTTACTGTATAGTGCTATTGCAATGATTTGTGGATTGAATCTGTTTTCTACAAGCTTTAGCAGCTCAAAAATCAACTGTGTAATTTAGCTTCATCTGTTTATTCATATCAGTAGATGTGGAATTCATTTATCATCTGTTATGCAACTGCATATTAAAGTCTACTTTTCAAACTTAGCTCCTAAAACCGCATGCACTTTAGTCGACACAATCAAAGCATTCAGGTGTTTTTCTTTTGAGAAGAATCCCAGAGGTTTAAATCAGAGGAGAGTAGAACTATGCATGTCTCCAGTGTTTGCAGGATCAAAGACTTTTGTGGCTAAATTTAGAGACAGAAATAAAAATAAAACACTGAGGTAAAAAAGTAATGATTTCTATTACCTAAGTTTCTGGCTGCCCACCTATTGTCATGTTAAGGTATATTAGGCCCCTGATCTTTGAGGGTCCAACAATGCAAGTGCAGCTGGTTTAATGGACTCCAGTAGCACAAAACTCCTTTTGGCTACTCCGCAGTAGGAACATACTGACATGATTTACTTACATATAAAGTCTCTGGAGAAAAGAACATATTTTGAGGTAGGATTCATTCATCAATATCTAGCCATCGAAGTATCTAGTCTGCTGTAGTCATCTGGGTTTGTGATGTAACTGGAGGAAGAAGATGGTGTATCTTAACAAATTAAATGTATCCAACATGATGGGGTAGGAAAGGAAGAGCTGCTTTAAAAGCTGCTGTCAGCATACCTAACTTTAAGATGGCTAGGGACAGGTGAGAGAAACTCATAATCTTAACTATTACAGAAGGGTTCAACTTTATAGATAGCTTTATTGATCCCTCAGTAGTGACTCTAATAATTAAAATATTTCTTGATGATGAATCTTTACTGAGCGATGTAACTAAAAGTACAATTTAGGTCATATAATTGTACCTTCTACTTCACAATTTGTGGGTTTGAATCACTGAATATCCATGTGTGCAAAAAGGGGTTTCTTGCATAGCTGCTGTCCTGGTTTGAGTTAGAACCAAACCAATTTATTCAGTGATTTTACTTTTCATCTGCGTCTCTGCTAACTAACTGCACTTTCTGAAGCTAACAGCATGTTTTCGCAGACAGTATCTGCTGCTAGCAGTGGTAACACGTGATGTTTGGAGTTACTACTAAGGATTGGGGTGTGCAGACCAAGGTTACTGCTGACTCTTGTGTGCCACATCAGGGGGTGCAGAAAGTGAAAGGCCGCACCTGTGAGGAGGAGCTGCCAGGACAGGGGACCCTAAACTGACCAACAAGGTGTTCCATTCCATATACGTCATGTTCAGTGTAAAGCTGAGGGATCATGAGGGTCTTGACCCTTCCCATCTGCCTTCCCTTCTGCTGCCCTTTGCTTCCCTTGGGAGTCTTCTAGCCTTTGGGACACTTCCCTTCCCTTCCCTTTGGCCTTCTTTCATCTTGGCTCTGGCTTTGATCCTGATTCATGTGTTCCTGAACCCAGTTCCCATCAGCTCTGCCAGTGCCTGCACAGCCTCAGTGGTGACGGTGACGTAATTGCCATCAGGGGGAGGTTGGGTTTGGTTGTGGTTTTGTATATATTTGTATATATCCCATTTTATTATTATTACCTTCATTAAAGCTTGTTTAGTTTTCTTTTCTAATCTGGAAGCCTCTCTCTCATTCCCTTCCTCTCCCATTTGGGAAGGGAGGGGGTCATAAGTCTCTCTCCCTTCTCCTCTTCCTCTATTTGGGGGCAGGAAAGAGGGTTTAACAGAGAGCATCTGGTGTAGGGCTGGTGGATTGAACCTGAACCTCAACAGTTGCTAAGAGATAAAAAGTATAATTTCTTTTGGTTTGCTTTATGAAATAACTACAATGCAATAGTTTTTAATACCCTGTATATAATAAGTCAATCATTTTAATAAAGCCTATTTCAAATAATACGAATTGAATCTGTGTAGTAAGCAACAGAAGTTCTATAAACATTTGCGAAAATAGACACAAAATCTTCATCTCACTGAGGTCACTGGGAGTTTTGCAGGAGGCAAAATAATATATCTAATAATTAGCAATGAGTTGTGTTTGTAATAAGAAAGATATTTTCATTACAATAGTATTGACTATTCCTCTAGGCTAACTACCCTCTAAATCTGAAAAGTGATTTAATCTGTTTTTATAAACACCACTGGCTGAATTCTGTGTCTCAAATGAAAAATACTTTATTAAATGAAGTACAGAATTATTTTGCACTTTGAACTCTACCATTCCTTGAAAAAAAATAACAACACTTTTTCTCTGTTAGTATTTCATGTCATTTTTTTTTAATTCATGGTCACCTCAGAAATATCTGTTTCCTAGTCATTTGTCTAAGGAAACATTACAGCCTTGATATGTCATAGTTGGTCGGTATGGTAATGCAGTAAGGGTTATTTTTTAAATATAATATAAATATTACATAAATATATAAAGTACACATAAAATTTAAATACAAAATTAATATGTACATTTAATATATATAGTTAAATGCATGCTCTGCTATATCAAAACCACCTTTTATTAGCTTTGTTTGTATGTGAACACATTTTAATTCAAGGTATGTACTGAATATACAGCAAACCACTTTCATTCTATTTTAGCCACTTTGCCTCTTTTTATTTCGATGAACTTTTACAACATTTATGATGGACGGAGTAATGTCTTTACATCTTCTTGATTTAAATTCTTCTGCCCTGTCCTCAATGATTCAGTCCTCAGTACTTAAACTTTTATTGATTTTTCTGGATGGGCTGCTTCTTTGATGTTCATCTCAGAAGGAAAAAAAGGTAGAAAAAAAAAAACCAGAACTGTTTGCTTCATTAGTAGTCTTATGTTATTCCTCTGGAATGGGAAATGTTTTAAAACAATTACTATTTTCCAGCTGAAGGAAACTTGATGCATAGAGTCTGGTTTGACTGATAGTCTAAGTGATTTATAAATTTAAAGACTTACAAATGGCACTCTACAGGATTTTTGTACAAGAAGTTTTGTAGAAAAAAGCTGCTGCATTTCTTAAATCATAACCAAACAATTATTTCTATAAAGTACTGCAGTAACAAATTTCAGAACAAATATTTTTGTATGTGTAGTGAAATCCTCTATTTTGAACTCATTATTCTATCAGACTAAGAAGAAAAAAATAAATTTACAAATTCCAGTAGCATTTGTGTGACTGCATAGAGTTAAACTTATTCATAGGGTGTGGGGGGGGGGGGAAAGGATGGGGGAAATTATTTTTAAATGGGAAATCTTTGAAAGAATTTATTCAAATTTACTTAATACAAATAATTTACTACTTCAATTTTCCTATAAACCCAAAAAATTGTTCTGCTCTGAAATATAATAATATCACAGGATAAGAGAAAGAAAAAGCAACATTAATTTTAAATGTTTTTGTGATTTTTTTCCCTTTATTCTTTTTTGTAGTCTCGTCTTTCTAGCACCCTATATGTTTTCTAAGGTTTGACAATATTCCTCACTCTTTTGTCTCACCGGTGTGATTTCTAATGTGCTTTTTAGTCACTCTGAGATTGAGATGCACAAGATTTAGGTTTTGTCTTTTTGTTCCAAAAAAAGAGCTTTGTAACCACAGACCTTGATATGATAATATTAATAACTTTGAATTTCATTACGTCTTCTAAACATTTACCTTTTCTGAAGGAATAAAGAGTTTTTTAGAACTACTGAGCTATTGAATACTTTACCTCTCTCTCTCTATATATATCTTTTTAGTTTCTACCACAAAAAAATCTGATGTTTCCTGATTTCTTATCAAGGTCATTATTTCCTATTTTGTTCATAAACTTTCTATGGTGATGAACTGATTTAATCCTACTAAAACAACTAACAAAAATTATAAATCTGTGCAAAAAACTGCTATATTTTTTATTATATTTATTTACACATGATTGAATGCTGATACTTTGTTTCATGCAGGCCATCAATTTTTGTTTATCTCTGGTTTTGTTTTTTTTTTCCTCTTAAATTTTAGTTCTTCTAAAACTTACAATATGAGAAACATTTTCTTATATATGTATGTATACATATACACACTTTTTTTTATGAAGCGCTGCAGACATTTGACAGTTAAGTCAAAGTCAGAATGTAATTATGCTAAGAACAGCATAGCATGAAATAGAAAGGCATATACATATTCATTTCAATTTTGGAAAGCCAGACAATAAAAAAAAAAAAAAAATTCCAAATTTTGTATTCTAAAACATTCATTACCGTCATCAGCAAGAATAACTTCTAAGGTATTGCATGGGTTCTCTGAGAGTTTTGCTTGACTTCACTTTTTGTAATTATGCTAGAAATACTTTTTATGTAAATACATCATTAGGGATAACTGTGATTATACAGAACAGATGAAAGCTTATACTGTACTGTCCTATATCAAAGTAATGTCATTCTGACCACAGAATACACATGGTAATAGAGTACATGAATATGAACCTTGGCTTCAGTGGCAGGAGAGGTCAAAGATTAGGTATTCAGGCTATTAGTGTTTAATTTCTAGTTTCTACCACCATTATCCTACTGTGAATGCTTTTATTGCCACTTGATGGAAGAATTTCTGTACAGTAATGCCATCACTGAGTCAGTCTGTTTGCATTACTTCTTCCGAATGACCGGTTTCTACTATTTAGCACCATTTGTTTAATATTTCATATTCTTTCCCACCTAATATTGCATTATTTCAAGCTCTGTCTTGTTCTGAATTCCTAATTTTCAGAGTATATTCTTTTGACTCAGTTTGAATAGGCTTTATCACCTCTAACTTAGGCACCTAAAAGTTGGGTAACTAGTTAAGTGTGAACAAGACATAAGGGTGCCTTTATGTCTGCTTGTGTTCCTCTTCATTTACTCTGAAAGTATCCTAGGATAACTACCTTAGATATTTATCCCCTCTCCACAAAAAATACCTAGATGATACGAATCACAGTCTTTGTTTACATTCTAGACACCTTAATTTAGCCCAGATTTGCTTCAGCAATCTATATAATTACAAGAATTAAAAACCTAATATATATCACCAACTGATCTATAAAGCTATTTACAGTTCTGTGAAAGCTTTACAGTGCCACTGACTCCAATATCACAAAATATATCTGAAAGGCACACTTATTAGTACTAGTTCACTGAAAGATTGCAAATTTCTAGAAGATGTTCTGGTATCACTGTTTCTAGAAAGTGAATTAATAAAAATTAGTTATGACAATGTAGATAGAGGGAATAAACCCATCCCATTGGTACTGCAGAATATAGTGTTATCCAGGGATGCAAACCGTATCCTTCAATATGTAGTTATTCTGTCTTGCAGTTTTTTCAATTTCTCTATTCATGTATGTCTAGATATGATTTAATTTTGTAATCCAACATACAGCCAGTCTAACAAACTCTTTTGAAATGGCCATGTAAAAGCCACACTTTTCACTGAGAATTTTCTTTTCAATACCCTTATTTGCTCTATTTAAGTCTCTAAACTGAAATAATTTACATTGAACAGCCACAGCTTATATTTGAACCATTTTATAGTAAATGTACAATGAGGAAAATATGTGCATATGTTTTATTATTGCTTTTTGGTTTATCATTTTAGTTTTGAATGGATCTTTCCTTTTATTAATCTTCAGTTAATACCCATTTCTGATGTTAACAGAATCTCACCTTCTGCCTCAGTGTTCTGGAAGCTGATACACAATCTTTTGCAACATTAACATGAAATCATTATGTTTTTCACCACACACATTGTCCAGAATATTATACTAAATACCATGAAGTAAATAAAATCATAGGCATTTGCTTCATGTTTTTTGTTGAGGTAGAAAAGTTTGTTTTTCTGAGAAAAAAATCTTCAGTTACTTATTCAGAGGCACTGTCACAATGCTTGTTTCCATCTCTTAAAATAGACCCATGACATCTCCTCAATCTTTTTATATTCCCTTTCTTTCTTCTGGCTTGTAAAGTTCACATGTGGATAAGCTTCATACATATGATCCTCTGTATCACGTTAAATAAATATATTATTTACCCACATTAGACAAAAGATATTCTACTTTAATAGGTTAGCTAATAGAGATAAAATCCAGTGTTTATCAATATTTAAAACACAAAATATACCCACCTTTTTTCCTGCTGGCTGCAAGATAAAATTTACAGAGAGCTTTCTCTTCATATTCTTTGAGGATCTGTGTGAGAGGACAGCTTTCAAATCTGCATAAAACTAGGTATGGGAGTGTATTTTTCTCCTTAAACAAAGAAAGAATATAAGAATATATAGTGGGTTAAGGTTAGTTGGCTGGCTGCCAGATGCCCACCCAGCATCTCCTTCTCTCCCTCCTCAACAGGACATGGAGAGAAAATAAAAACTAAGTTACAGGTGTAGATAGACAGCAAAATCACTTACCAATCTCCACCACAGGAAAACCAGACAAATTTAGAGAAGATTAATAATTAAATTTGTTGTCAATTAAAAATAGAGTAGGATTGTGAGAAACAAGGAAAGAACCTAAAACACCTTCCCCCAGCGCCCTTCTTCCCAAGCTCAACTTCACTTGTTTATTTCTGATTCTTCAGAATCAGATCCTCCTGCTTCTGAACAATACAAGGGGATGAGGAATGCATGTCCTGGTAAGACCACAGCAGCTCCTCTCTGCCAGTCCTTCCTCTGCTCCAGTGCGGGGACCTTCCAAAGGGTTACAGTCCTTCACAAACTGCTCCAGGGTGGGTCCTCTCCACAGGGCAGAATCCTACAGAAAAGAACTGCTCCAGGGCAGGTCCTGCACAGGCCACAATTCCTGCCAGGAACCTGCTCCTGTGCATACATTCCACAGCCTACAGCTTCCTTTGGGACACGTCCATGTCCTACAGAGTGGGGTCCTCCCTCCACAGGCTGCAGTGTGGATAGCTGCTGCACCATGATGCTCCATGGGCTGCAGAGGCTCAACCTGTATCACCTTAGTATTCTCCGTGGGCTGCAGGGAAGCCTCTGGTTAGACACCAGGGGCACCCCCTCAACGCTGCCTTCTCTGGCCTTGGTGTCTGCAGGGCTGTTTCTCACACTTTCTTTTCCTCACTTTTCACTCGCCTGTTGTGGTATTTTGCTCCTTCTTAAACAGGCTTTTCAGAGGTGCCCCACCCATGTCTGGAGGGCTCGGCTGTCTCCTGTGGTGGGTCAGCTGGGATGGATTGGAACCATCTGTGTCTGACATGGGACAGCTCTGGCCTCTCCTCACAGAGGTCACTCCTGCAGCCATCCTGCTGCCATCACCTGCACCTGATACAGGTAGATTTTGCAAATATGTGAACAATTTAGCACTTAAGTTCAGCAGAGGCAGGAGAATTTTGGCCTTGAAACACTGGTATGTTCCTTCAGGGCCCACCCATATAAACTCTCCCTCCTGTAGTCCTTCAGCTAAGTCTTTCCCCCAAGAAGGTATGTTTCATATACTGTGAAATGCTGTTTTAGAAATGTATTTTATTTCTCAGAGATGGGGAGTTTATACATATGCTGTTTGTTTTTTAGGGAGTTTGTAATAGATGCTATAAGAATGACTATGAGGAACTGAATTCCATAGGATTTTTTTGAATTATATTTTCCTTTAGGTTTTTTGAAGGTGTTTTTTTTTCTGCTTCTTTGTTTAATGGTACTGTGCTTTAGTATTGAGATTTAACTGACTTTTTTTTGAATGATATTTTATTGCTTCAGCTGTGAAGAAAAAGATCATGAAACATCTGTCCTTCAAGTGTAAGTCTTGATTTCCAGGACAGCATGATTAGAGTAGAAATAAAACTCTACATTCACTGTGGAGGAGATAAGATAATTATCATCTGCTTCCCCTTCTCCTGAATTTGAATTTTTGAGAAGAACTGTGTGGGCAACCACTCACTGCTAATTTTAGAATGAGGGCCCTACAGTGAAAATTGTGTAGGGAGAAAAATGACAGGCCACTGGATCTATATAATTTTTATTGTAGAAATAGTACCAAGGAAGATAGTGAAACTTCAAATGCTTAAGGCTATATGTATATTTGAGTGCATAGTGAAGCAGATGTGAAAATCTGGGGCCGAGGCAGGGGGTGTGCTGGGTTGTGAAGATGCTACTGTGGTAAATATCTTAGAGAACTTCTCCCACAATCACAGAAGAAGTTCTGGCTTTGCTACCTGGTTACTCTTGTTCTTCTCTTGAGGCAGGTATAACAAATTCCTATGAAATCAAATGTAGAGAAGCAGCTGGTAAAAAGTGTTTTTTCTCTTTGACTGCAGTCCGTGGAAACGCATATGAACAAAAGAACTGAGAAGGAACCGAGTGCTAAGAAACAGAGTTTAGGGATGCTTCTTACCTTATTGTTCTGCCATGTTTGTACCCTGGAGGACAGATGTTATCATTTTCTAGAAAGTGGTGAAGCAGTACCTGTGTTATAATTTCCTAGACACAAAAGCAAGGCAGGAAGGTACAAGTATTTAAGATCAACAGTTGCATGCTGTGATGTGTAATTTATAGGAGAGATGTCCAGAATAGTGGATGAGTGCTTGTAATTCAAGCCTTTGAAGTAATAATTGAATTATAAATAATAGAGTGTTTGTCTATTATTGCATGTAATTACATTTACTTAGTTTTAATAGTCTTGATTTGGGAGGAAAGGATTTCAAGGAACATCCACTGATAAATAATAATGTATGTGTAGTAGGAAAAAATATTTCTGAATTATGATTACAGAATAATAGCTTTAAATATTTGTTTCTTAAAGACACTGACTGCTTAAACCTGAGAAATGAAATTACAGACTGCTGGAGGTAGATACTATGTTAGCTGTGTGTTTATGGTGTGTCAGGCAAAATGGAGTAATCTTGATCAGGGCTTCTTTGTGCAAACCTAATATGTTAAACACGGACAGAGGAAGAAAGAAAGAGCAAAATATATTGTGCTTAGTAGCGGTATACCTTGTCATGGCTATGCTTTGTTCTTGTTCTCCTAGGAAACATGCAAAAGTATGTTTCTCCCCATAACTGCTCTGTTAAGTAAAAATATGCTGATGTAGAATGAACTTGCAGTCTTGCTGCTTACACTTAAACATATATGTGTAAGTCTTGACTATTACAATTTCTTGATTAAAGTTATTCTCTCAGTTAAAAAGCTTAGAATAATCATTGACAATGCAGCCCTAAGAAAATGCACGTGATAAGTTCTAAATGCAACGTGAAAGCTAAGCCAGCTTCTGAGGTGTTCACTGAGTTTCAGTACAGTTAAATTAAATTCTTTACTACAGAAACCACTGTGAAAATATTTATGAAATTTTAATATGCGTAAGATATTGATAACAAGTGAAAAATGGAACATAAGATAAAGTGTACTTAATCAAATGAGCAAAGAGAAGAATCCTGTCTTCCCCTGTGAGGACAGATTGGAAGAGTTGAAATTCTTCAGCCTGGAGAAGAGAAGGCTCCAGGGAGAACTTATAGCAGCTTTTCAGTGCTTAAAGGGGGCCTACAGGAGAGATGAGGAGGGACTCTTTATCAGGGAGTGTAGTGATACAATGAGGGATAATGGTTTCAGACTGAAAGAAGGTAGGTTTAGATCAGACATTAGGAAGAAATTCTTCACTGTGTGGCCGGTGAGACACTGGCAGAGGTTGCCTGGGGAAGTTGTGGATGCCTCCTCCCTGGCAGTGTTGAAGGCCAGGCTGGATGGGGCTTTGAGCAGCCTGGTCTAGTGGGAGGTGTCCCTGCCATGGCAGGGGGGTTGGAACTAGATGATCTTTAAGATCCCTTCCAACTCAAACCATTCTATGATTCTATGTTTCCAAGGAAATTTTATTTTCCACCCATTAAGCACATTAGTGTTCACAAAACAGCATTTTTCAAATTGCAAAGTGATTTTAAAAAAATCCTGAGACTCTTAAATACTTGAGAAACAGCAATCACGTTTGTTCCACTTTTTTTTTTTTTTTTTTTAATCTGTAGCCAAATAGTATCTCTGATTGGAATCCCTGGGTACAACAGAAAAAAAAAAAACAACACAAATCAAACTAAACAACTAATTGTTGTCAGGGGATAAACTACTGCATTTACATAGTTGAAACAATCAGAACTGAAACAGTTTATTGATTTAGTAGTGGCACTTTATTAATTGAGAGTTAGTGAACTATGCATGCAGAATCAATGGTAGTAGTACAACAGATAAACCATGAGATGAGAAACACCTACAAAAAACAGGGCACTGGCTGCTTCTAGCACCCACTCCATGGGAAGGGGCTCTGCCTATTGCAGGTGGAGGTGGTGATGCCCATGGGAGGCCTGCAGGTAGTGACCAACCTCATGTGCTGCATCTCTTCCTTCTCTCCCCAGGGTCTCTACCCATTTCAAATCACAAAGCTTCTTTTATCCTTCCATTGTCAGGAGTGGTCTTTTGGGCACCTTCACACTAATAAAGGTATAAAGATTATTATACATGAAATAGATATAATATATAGATATAATTTTGCAGTCATGGCAACATCCTTCTACTGATCACTAGGTTAGAAAGAAAGAAAAGGCCAATGTTTTAAATGATGTCTGAAACAAAACAAAAGCATTATTCTCCCTGATTACAACAATGATGTTTGGGGTCCCTTCTCCACCACCTTTTTGCGTTTCTTTTGTATGCTTTTATACAAATGCTGGTAAAAAAAAAAAAAATCACAAAAATTGTTGACTATGTTGAAATACAATTATGTTATTGTGTTTTGCTATGTCAGTCTTAATTTATCTTCTATTAAAATACACATTATTTGTCAAAGATATTTCTAGAAGCTATGTCTTAGAGCTGGCTGCTTATAACTGCATTTTATCTCAGGCCTTTTAAAAGCTTAATTAAACATATAAAAAGGATACAAGGAGAAGCTGATTTTCATAGCCATTTATTTTAATTCTGAAAAAATAAAAATATTTTGAATTGTTTCTGACTGAAGCTGTAATGGAGTGACTTCCTTCAAAAATGTAAATTGACTACAAATGGGAGGAATGCAATCATAATTCACCTAATGCTAAATCAAGGGGGCAAAGTACTTTTAGTGGTGCTTGATATTTAATTTATCCCTTTCCTCTAAAAAAAAGTCCTATAGTTTCTATCAAGTTTGTGTCAGCCTTCAAGAATCCTACCATAAGATCTTTCCTTCTTGTATTGGACCTATTTTGCAATATCCTTGCCTGCATTTCAATGCCTCTTGGTTATAAATTTTGGAGACATGGACTCAGTTACTTTCAGGAAACAATTCCTCCTGAAATGTCTTGATACCTTTTTCTTGTAATAGAGATCAACGTTCTGCATTACATGCTTCTTTCTGGTCAAAGTCTGATGGCAGACCCTCGTCAGTGGTGTCTTCTTAACTCTTTTTCTATTGTGGTCCAGGACTGGGTGTTGCCATACTACCTTGATAATCATGGAAAATACTCTTCTATACTTCTGAGTTTGTTGCTAGCTTAATTTCAAGAATAGTTTCAGGGTAGAGCTTTGAAAAGTATGAAGAAACTAATTTCCTGTCCAATTTTTGCTTTGGATCCAAGAGTCATAATGAAGTTATTTACTGAGAAGATTTTTTTTTTTTTCTTTTGTGAAATATTACCTTGCTAGCACATTTTATCTTTACACTAATGATCAATTCTTTGGCTTGATTACCACAGGAAATTCTTATTTAAGAAAAAACTACAGTGCTACAGAACTGTACTTCAGCAACTGTAGAAGAGAAAATCACAGCACATATGAAGATAAGACTACAAAATAAGAGGCAGGGATAGAGAAAAAGAGGTTTTTTTCATATTTTTTTTTAAATAACCCTTGATAGTTGGTCTTTTATTTACTGACTGAGCCTTTCTAACCTCAACCTTTCTGGAGGAAGCTCGTTCTGCTGCAGGGATAATGCACTTCTGAAGTTGGGTGCTAGTTAAGTACTACTTTTGTTTTATTGTAATACCTCACCCGGCAGCAGTTAACTGTTTCTAAAGAGAGGGAAGACACTACCATGTCTGAAATGAGAAACTGAAGCCTGCGGTAATAATTTTACCTGCTCAGTGTCATAGTCCAAGAAACCAGACAGGCTCGGCAGGGTACTCAGAAATTTGATGAAAAGGCCACAGAAACAGTAGTATTGACCTTCAACAAGGATATTTAAATTTCAGATTAATATTTGTTGCTGATATTAGAAAATTTCCTAAAGCATATGTCACGTTGCAAACCTCCAGATTATTATCAGCATTCAGAAGTTCACCTTTTGTTTTTATCTCTTTTCTTGATATTAAGGCATCAAGTAGCCTTGGAGTTTCATTCTCATTAAAACAA
>JAVSBS010029458.1:41126-55956 GCA_033124195.1 Coracias cyanogaster | reverse complement strand
TATGGGATGGCACTTATTTATTTTTAGCCCCCCAAATACAATTTCTATAGACGTGACAGGTTTCAGCTCACTTGGCAAACTTGAATTACTGTCTTGTGCATGCACCACATCCCCCCTGCTCTGAAAGGTGAGAATGGGAGAAACAGAACTGCAGGTGTATCTGCCAGCATCACAGATAGCACAGGCTCTCTATATGCATTTGCTTCCCTTAGCCTAGCAGCCTCCTTCAAGGGACTGGGCTGTTTATATAGGTACCAGGTAACCTGCTGCCCCTTTTTTTTTTTTTTTTTTTTAAAACTGCTAGGTTTTTTCCCTGGAACTTGGAGAAAGATATTCTGGTCCTGTAGCATTCATTTCCAGACTGCTGCTGTCTTACTGATACACGGGCTGCATTTGCATTATATCTGTAGGATGTGGTTCCTCCTGGACACATCTCTTCTGGGTCTATGTAGAGAGAAAGGATTCAAAAAAAAGAAAGAACTGGTAGAGCTGCATGAACGTTTTCTTTCTGCTGTCAGTAAAGTGTATTTTAAGAGACGTGGAATGTTTTTCTTTAATTCTTAACTAAACTCCCTCTACTCAACCCAGAAGAGGGGAATAGCATAGTATAATCCCAATGTAATAAAGGTTTAAAATTCCAGGAAATTCTTGGAGGCTTTGAGTGCATCACTTGGTAAAGCAGGAATCATCAGTAGACCTATTAGCATGTCCCTGTAGAGTCAGAGGAAAACTTTTTTTTGTATGCAGTGCTGAACTGATATAATTAATTAATTTCCTTGTATTAATCTTGTCTCTGAATTTTTTAATTGTCCTGTGCAGATTCTTGTGGGCTGATAATGCCATCTGTTCACTGGATCAGTGCAACTGATGATGTTTTAAATTAGGAAAACAATGCAATATAGAATCTAGGGGAAGAAAAGAGATGCCAAACATTGATTTATTTATTTTTAATTATCTGCTTTGTTAAGCGTTTAAAAAAAAAACAACTGGTAGTCCATAGTGTGGTGATCTAACTACCCTTCTAAATAGATAGGCAGAAAATATTTCAGATACTAGCTGGTATTTGCTCCAAAAATGAAATCAAGTAACTTAGTAAAAGAGAGAGCATGAAGCTATTTGTAAATGTCATGGAAGATCTTCCCTGATCTGTATTCCGGGAGAGGAAACCCCATTTTTCTGGCTGTGCTTTGCTTCTGCATGATATTAGCTCTTTCTCTACATTCTTACAAATAGATACTGGAACTCGGATAAGTTGGTTCATTTCCTACAGAACTTTGTGCTTGGAGATTATCAACACTGGTTTTGAAAAAATCAGTGGAAGTTTGTATAAACCTACTTATTTACAATACTAAGTGGGTGTTAGAGTACTGGTTGGTTCAATTGTTGTTGTATTTTGTGACCTGTGAATTAAAAGCTTGCAGAGTTAACTTTTTGAATGTACAATTGCAATACTCTAACTGAGAATAGGATACAGAGCTCAGAGGGACAAGATGATCTCCTAGGTAATGGTGGCTTTTATTTTATCCAGTGTTTCTCTGCCATAATAAAGACCTCACCAGTGTTGAACCTCTTAGCCTCTAATGCAGCCACCGAGGTCTCACCCTGCCTAGGCATTGAATAACCCTAAATTCCAGAAGTGTGCTACAGACAGGGCAACAGGATATGAAGAGTTTGTGAACGTCTGTGATAAAAAGGTTTATTTCTTCCATAGCAAAAGTTGTGTGTTGAAATAATTTTTGGAAGAGACATGGTTGTTCTGCTTTTTCAGCTGCTGTATATGTATTGGGGGACTGTTTTCTAGTTGAGAAGAAGACTTTAGTATTAGAAAGAAATGTCCATAAATGTTTCACATGGCAAAAGTGCCTTGTCTCCTTCTATATCAGTGGCAGCACACCAGTGTGAGTTTTGTCCTCATCCTATGCGTGTGCAAAATCAGAGAGGGGAGTCAGACTTGGAATCAGACCCCTGTGTGGTGGTGTGTTGCAGATGGGGGGAAGTTTCTAGTGAACCAGGGTACAGATGGGGTTTTAAGTGAATTAGGAGATTTTTCACTCAGTTTGAGTCTAATTGAAACTAGCTTTGGATAACAGCAGCTCAACGATTTCTGTTTTGTCACGGACAGTGGTTACTTAAGTAACTAAATTCATAGTAACATTCATCAACATCACTGATTCAAGATCTGGAGGTTGTTTCAGCTCCAGTATTGTGTTGATGTGCTTGTATTAGGGCAGGGAAGTTTGGATTCCTGACCGTAGAGGCTGAGTTGTATTGATCAGTTGGATGTAGGTGCTGAAGGCTTGCTTGGAAGTGTCTCTGTGACTCCCTCTTGCCATAAGCAACATCAGTGATTAGCTTGTAACATGCGAATACCGTTTCCATGCTGATAACACAACTCCAAATTTAAGGTTAAGGGCTGTTCTTAATGAGCATCACTGTTATATGGATTCCTAAGAGCAATAGCAAGGAAAAGCTAACTTTAATTGTTCAATCCATGCCGTTCTAGACTACAAGAGCTTTTTAGTGGCTAGTGTTAATGTACTCTTTGCAGAACGGTTAATTGCCTGGGATCTGGGTGATCTCTATGGGATAAAAGAGCGTAGCATTGCAGTGGGACCACACTGCGCTCCTTTCAGCCCAGTACCCAGAAATACTCAAAAGATGTTCAGCAACAATCACAGCAGTGGAAACTGCAAAGAATAACTATGGTATCATTCTGGGGAATGCGTCCCTTTTGACATTGGTAATTAGAGTTTAGCATAGAGCTCCAGCACATGAAGGAGAATGGTATTCAATACTAACCATTGTGGCACAATAACAATTGGACTGAAAGGAAATAAATGCTTTTTCATTCTCTGTTTTATTGTGTGTATTGAGGAGGATTGAGTGTTGGCCCTTAGGAATTCTGGAGCATAAATTTTCCTTCAAAAACTATTCAGTGCACTATGTTGCCAATATAGTAGTAAATAATAAGAATAATTTTCAAATGGGTAGAATCCTCTCTTTGTTCCCAGCTGGGCAATAAGGAGTTGATAAATGCTGTACTGCCTGGATAAGAATTGGCAAGTTCCATTTACTTCTGCTCTAAATGGTGAGGCATTGTTCCTCGATGACAATGGTTCTTCACCAATGACAGCTCGTCAGCAGTCCAGGAACAGAGACAAATACCTTGTGATCCATGTCACCAGTGACATAGCTGTATTCATTCCTGTATTAGTTCAGCAATGCCTCAATATGTTAGGGCTTAAATTGCCTCCACTTCTGATGTAGATACTATGAGCCATTGCTCTCTGTCCTCCTTCTAGGTAATAAAAACAACCTATTGAGCATTAATGAGGCCATCTTCTTCTTTTCTTCCATGCAAATTTATCACTGGAGCGGGGGGGGGGAATTTTTTTTTTTTTTTCTACTGGAGAATATCTGATGTGTCTATAAAATTATACATAAGAAAAGGAGCAGGATCTGGAGTCTGTTCTTTGTAGGGAAAGAGGAGAGGTCACAAAGGATCTTCCACCGATTTCCCACTAGTGGCAGCTTCCTAATGCAGTCAATGAGGAGGTCTGAATTAATGGTCCAAGCAAGTCATCAGTGAACTGTTAGGAGTAACACATTCATTTGTAGTAATCAGGATTGATTTATGAATAGGACAAAAGGGACTAAATATGCTATGAAAATGCATGTTGTAGATTTTTTTTTCTTCCCTGATGAATAATTCATCCTTTTCTAGTATCCATGAAAACAAAAACACTGCACATCAGAACCCATTAAAAAAGTTAATCCCGCAAATGGCTGAACACGGAGAAAATCAGCTTTTGTTTTAAAAGGTAGATTTACTCAAATCTTCTCTAATTTGATTTGCCAGCGGGGTATAATTTAAGTCAAACAAGTTAGCAGCATTACTTGCTATATGAAGGTCTAAATATTTAATAGATGGTGAGAAATGCCTGCCCCACGGGATAATGAGCTAAGGAGCACTCATTCTCCATAGTGCAGAGGGTAAGCCAAACCCAACAGAAACAGCAAGCAAGATGGAGAGGGAGCTTCTGTTCACAGGATATGGACCTCTAAAGCTGGCCTTTGGAGCACCTGTAGTGCACCTGCCATTCTAAATAATCCTTGGGCTACTGCCTCTATGAGTAGTGATAGTGGCTTTTTAGTACCTGTAAGGGTTCATGGTCTTACCATGGTGTCTACATGTCTGCAGTGAACCTCTCCTAGCCAGAGCACGTGTTCTGGAACATGAAAGATGCTGTGTACTCAGGTAATCCTGGTGGGCATCTGCCCATCTGCTGCTGGGCACTCATGCCAGCAGGAGGGGGAGCATTGGTTTCTCTGAGACTGGTGCTTCAGAGGACCTGAAGTGTTTTGCCTAAAGCTATCTAGGAAGTCTCTGGAAAAAAAGAATATGAGCTGGGATGTATTGGATTCTAGATAGGCACGTTACCCAGCGGCAGCCTTGCTCTTGGTGCAACTGCTTATGTGGACACTGAACAGCAGCAGAGAAAAGGGAGAGGAGAAACCTTAGACAGAACAGTGCTGTTGGATTTCCTCCTACTTGCCCCCCAAAATTCAGAAGGGTTGGTTTGTGGTGTTTTATTGTTTTTTAAAATCTGTATCAAAATAGTTTGCATTTTATTTTTAGAGGAAAAACCTCCTTCAGCAACCCCAAGCAAGATTAAAAAGCTATGGCATTTTTCACGGAGACTGTTTGTTTGGAAAAGAAAATGAAAATTTGATGAATTTCAATCAGATGTAGCTTGCAGCATTCAAATATTTATAGTTTATCAAATTCCCTTTTCCCAGCTCTGCTTCTTAAGTGCAGAGCTCATCTTATATGTAATATTAATTCTCATTATTCTTGGACAGTTATTCACTGAATTGTTGTGCAGACTAAGTTCATCTAGCACCTGGTCTAAACTTCCTGAAAACGAAGAGAATGACTTGTACTGGAATTTCAGATTATCTTTTCCTCAGAAGTCAGTTCACCCAGTGTTTAAATCCTTGTTATTGTTCTCCTGTGAAGTTTATTTTCCTTAAAATGTGTCTGGCAATGTATGCAATACAAGATGTGTTTGTACCTGTCAGTACAAAGAACTATTCATTTTTTCTGGTGGTTGCTGCTCCTTTTGAGTACATCGTATGAGGGTGCATTGGTCTGCTCTTCTGTCATATTCTGCGCCAACCTTGTATCCAGCTTATTGACAGTGCACCAAGTTAAAGTTGCACACCCTTTTGTATTCTTCTTTGTATTTTTATTTTTACCAGCAGTTGTTCTGTTTCCTGCATCCTCCTGTTGTGTTGAGGCGATTACCAGCCACTGTAACACATAGGATTACATTGTGATAATAATTTTTTACAAGCATTACAGAAAACATTTTAAATACTCTAAAAAGCTGATAGTCCAAACAAACAGTCTCTATGAAAAAATATAAACCCTTCTTTTTGAAATCTACATCTAGTAGCTGGTACTGTTCCCTGGGGCCTCCTTCAGAGAGGCTGCACATGAGTCGAAGTAGTCTATTTACTGCATCATTATGAGTTTGGATTACAAACTCCTTTACACACATTCATTAGTGACTGTTTGCAAAAGCACAGACTTTTTCAGACAAGCAACGGAGATGAGCTTTTCATTTGTACTTTTGCTTAGGAGCTGTGGTTAGATTTGGGCAAGGTCAACCAATACGAAAGAAGTGGCCTACTTTCTTGAGACTTCAGCAAAATAGGTAGAAAAAAAAAGACCTGCTTACTAAATCAAGTAATTTTCCACTTTAGATTGTGGAAGGAGGTATCCACTGCCATGACTCATTCAATTTCATCACAAATACATGTTATTCCACTTGCTCTGGCAGGCTTGATCCAAACCCCACCAATTCTGTCATTGGGTCTGGACATCACTGACTTGTGTGAATTAAATACGGAAGTCCTCATTTGACAGCCTTTCTCTGATTACAAGCAGACAGTGAGTCAGAGCTATAACAGAACAGATTTTTCTCCTACCCTCTCCAACCTCCTCCACCAACCTTCATAGCATCTGATTTATAGTGTCTGGTTCGTGGTTTGTTTTTTTTTTTGCAACTTCATCTAATTAGCACAGGCGCTGGGGTCAGTATTCTAACACCTGACAGACTTTACAAGGGAACACCACAATTACAAGTGCAATTATCTGTTTTTCTGCTGCACTGAAAAATGTAGCATATGAAAATTGACATAAAAGCTCTGAGTGTTAGGACGAAAGTGTGGGTGTTAGGGGAGAGGCACCATCTTCAGATTTGAAAGACTTGGGTTTGATGCTTGACCTTTTGGAAGTTTTCCTGGGCGCCATTAGGTGACGTGTTTAATTGCTTTGAGCTTGAGTTTACCTGGTTTGTATCGTTAGGGCTAAATATTCATCTCTTCTAGTGGATGCAGACTCCCTCCTGACAACAGGGGTTAGAGAAAGAGGCTCTTATGCTAGGCAGTAACTGAATATAAGCAATAAATGCTATTAGCAGTTCTTTTAAAAGTACTGACTGCATCAATGAATAATGGAGTCTCTAAAGCATTGTGATTGTGCCGGCTCTCCCTGGTGACTTCCATAGGGATCTGCATGCAGCAACTTTTAGGATTTTAATGTAAATCTGCAGTTACACAGTGTGAGAGCTATGGGCTGGTGAGCTGTAAGCCAGGAAAACAACCCTTTCTTTCTTTTTTTTTTGAGCACTGTGCCCTTCTAGTCATTCCTGTACGGCGTGTAGGTAGAGGTAACTTGTGTCTCCTTACAAGAGCATGTAAGTTTGCACCAAGTTGCCTAAACTGGTGCTGTACTACAATTTAGTGATGGAAATGGTGCATTCATGTTAAGTTAATAATAACCACTTAAATATGACTATAAAGGACTGTCCTGAGGTAGCCGAAAGAACTGCACAAGATAAGGGTTATTCCCTTTTATTTCTTACATTAAGGGAAACTATAATCTTAGCTTAGAGGAAATTTAGGGCAAATCTATAAAGTCATGTTCAAGCTAAGCTTTGTAAATTCCAAGACAGGCACTTAATTCAGTGTTCAGGCAGGGAGAAAAACAGTTCACAGCTGGAGATCCCTGTTCTTCTCTTCCACGAAATGCACAGAGAAGGGTAATTGATTTAGACTCCTTCAGGGTAGGAATGGGTTTTCTGTGTTAGTGTGAAGCACAAGGTCTTCATCCTGGTGGGAGAATCTCTTCATGGCTGTGATAACAGTGAAGTCTCTGCTCTGAAGACTACATACAAATGCAAATGCATCTTCTGCCTCTTCAGGGTATTTCTAAATATGTCGCTGACTGGTGTCAGTCTTTGGTGTCTTTGAGGAAATGGGTAGTTCGATGAGGACAGCCAGACTGTTTGAGTTTGGGACTGGTAAACCGATCCTTCAGCCTTCAAGAAATGAAAAGATTAGCTCTTGGAATAGCTCTTAACTAAGAAATAGCGAACTCACTAGCTGATATTGAAGGTAACAAATTTTACCTCTTAGATATCCACAATCTCTGTATACCTCTAGATTTTCTTCAACTAGGAAATAATGGTGATGGAAAAAAAAACCCTCCTCCTTCCCGTGTCTGTAACCAACTTTTGGGCATAAATATATGAAAGATGTGAGTCTTTCAGGATACTGCAAAGCACTACATTAATCAGTAAATCCATTTATTTCATTGAGGCTATTCTCGTACAAAGCAGAGTACCAAAGACAAAGTCTGAGGCTAGTACTAGTAAGATTAAAGTGAAATTCAACCATATGATCATCCCACTCCATGACAGACCGATTAGAAACGGCTTCCTGTAATATTATATGTGCTAGCAAACAAATCTTATGCTTATACTTAGCATGTTATGAGTAAACAGCACATAACACATAGACTCACTTCATTCACTGAAGTGACCAAGAAGATCAAAACAAAGTGAAACAGTCATCAGCTATGCAAATGAACAAGGCTTAGAGCGAATATGCCGATGTTAAGTCAGTAATTTGATGGGTTGTTTTTTTTGATTACGCTTCCCTGGGGGGAAGGAAAGGTTTAATTAAAATGAGATTCAAGGGGAATTCAGAATAAGTAGTCATGTCTAGTTTCTCTGCCAGATCCTTGGAAAATTGGTGGCTGCTGATTAAACAGGTTGAGGTGCAAACAGGAAAGAAATAGGCCCATCTCCTTGATGAGTTTGAACCTTCCCATCCATGCTGTTCTCAGTCTTCCCTCTCCTGATAGCAACAGAGTCAGCAGCGGCTGCTCTTCCCCAGCTTTGTCCTTTATTTCTTTTTTCTAGGTAGAGCGATTTCAATTATACCAACTTGTGAAAGACCTGAGAATCTGGCAGGCTGCAACATCAAGCTACTTGGGTGTTGTGGCATCGTTTCAGCGAGATTAAAAGCTGAATCCCTTAAATACGGAAATGCTGGTAGAATCAAGTGTCTGTCAAATAAGTAAGGTGTTAGGACCTTTCTGAATACAGAAGAGCACTGGTGTTTTATGGGTCAGTAAAGGACCTGTCTCAGATGGATGTCTTTTAGAACTGGCTGAATAGTTTTCTAAGATTGGTCAGTTTTGATGAAAGAGCAAGTGAGAAAGCACTTCTAGTGAATTTTGGGGGTAATTATCTGTATTTTTCAGGTCACATTGTTTGATATGCCTGATATTCTGTTTATTTAACATTTAAATACCTGCCTTTGTAGTTTGAAAAGCAAATGGCTACAGAATCTCATTAGGACTACTGAGGTTAAGTTTTGTAGTATAAACATGTATCAGTTGACTCCAGAGGATTTAATTCTTAGCATATTGTTTAGAAAAGCGATTGTGCACTTAAGCAGTGGTAAACTGAAAGGAGTACTCGGTGTGCCCACTGAAGACAAACGTTCCAGTAAATAGTGTCAGAAGCCAGAATGGCGCTTTTTTTTTCATTCTCTCATCTAAATGTCACTTCCTCACCTTGAAATCAAATAAAGAATGGTAAGCCCTGACGATGAGACATCAAACCCTCCAAATAAGCTGCTCCTGAATTTTGGTGACTGTTCAGTTTATAATTTCCTATTTTAAATGGAACACTCGAAATTTGATCTTGAATAGGCACATCCGGATCTTTCTACTGTCTTCTGTGTGTGCATTTGCCTATAAATGACGCTTTGACAGAAGGGTTGTGTGCGTGCATACCTTCAATTCTTTGTACAGAGGAGGATAATTCAGATGTTTTTATAAAACCCCATTTCTTTGCAATTACTTAAAATAAAACAAAAAATGAGGTGGTGGAGTCCAATAGTTCTCCAATGAATTTAAATCACTTTCATTTTTATATTTTATTATTGCCTGCGTTATACATTTTTTTTTCTTTTGGGGAGGGAATAATTTTTCAGAGGTTGTTCAGCTTCAAGATTCTGTTTAATCAGACATTTATAATTTTTTTTGAAGATGCGTCATTAGGAATTTGACTCTTTCATGCAATCCTTTCCAGGAATTTCTTTAATTTATGACTTTCTATCATTTATTTAATGACGGCTAGAGTGCCCCTGATGCTCTTGCAATACCAAGAAAAAAACAGCGATGAGCTAAAGGAATCTGCTATGGTTAAACTCTCCCTGTTTCACTATACAACCCATACATAAAAATTTTTCTGTGGTGTGAGGGTTAGACTTTTTGTACGGATTCTGTCCCATTTTAAGGATACCAAAGGAGTTGCCTGGAAAGGGACATCATTAGTTACCCTTACACCTTCTGAGCCCTCTACTCAAGGGCTTGCTGCTGTTTCTAGTAAGAAGGATTATATCCAGAAGGACCTTCATGCAGGCCATGTGCTCTGATTTCTGTCTCTGCCATTTAGTCGATTCTGTCGCTAGCTTTCAGCTTGTCTTCAGTCACACTGCAAGTACTGACCTCTTCCCCCACCCCCTAACTCTTTTCATATTGCTTATTCTGTTCAGCCCTCTGATGCAATGGCTAATCTGCCTCAAAGTCAAAGAAACCAAACGGTGAACTGCTTTTCCTCCCACCATCTCTCTAATTCTCATCACTTATAAGTGCGGTATCACTGTCCTCTGTGTCCTTCAGGCTTACCACTGTAGGCTCCCCTGGCTTTCCACAATTCAGCCTGTGTCCGAATCTTGTTACTTCTTCCTCATGATTAAATACAGTTTTCAACCACTTCATGTCATGCTGATAGATACAATCTTGCCTCCCTTCTCTTAGAGGCGGTTGGTAACATCAGAAGTGTTGGTTTATGGTGTGAGTCTGCATAAAGCAGAAAGAGAAGGGAAATTGAGGGTCTTTTGATATGATAATAAAATTGGAAAACACTAGTAATACTCTTAATTTCAGGAAAATCACCTTTCAACCAAGAGACAGAGCCCATGTTAGAAGAAAAATACCTAATTTTATCTGGAACTGTTGATGAGGTTTGCTTATGTTCAGGCTGAATGAGCAGCTCAGAGAGACAGCAGTCTGCTTTATTTGTTTCCATCTAGCACCTCTCCTCTGTATCTATTGTTTATTTGGCTCTGGAAAGTTCTTCCAAGCCATGAGGTCCAAAATCTTGTAGAACCTGGCATTCAAGCAAAATGTTTTTCTGGGTTTATACAGTATCTTATTTTTCATCTCTAATCTGTAATTACCTCAAAGGTAATTTCATTTCCTTTGAATGCTTTTATACTTGCATGCAGATATAAGTGCGTATATAAACATACACAGGTGATTATGTCCCACAAATTGTATTTATGTATATATATATTTATATACAAATATGTACCTACAAATAAATGTAGTTATGTATGTAGATTGTGGTAGTTTTCAGATAATCGTGCTCAAAATACTAAGAACCTATACAGAGCTAGTAGAATACAATGTGCTTTTCCGGACATTGGAGAGTTTCCTCACATCTCTTCTACTGCCTGTTTATGAAGCAGTTCTCCTTTCTGTGGGACTCGTTGCAGTTAGTACCTCATCTGAAAACAAATTCAGATACTGAATTTTGAATGTGTGGGATTAGAATGTTTGAAAAGATTTTGCAGTGAAATCTAAGGCAAAAATATACTGTTTACAGACTTGTCCTCTCTGTGAAAACTATGTGGTGGTCTTATGTGATAGTAAGGATTTGAAATTACTGTAACTAGTAAGCCAGCTTCTGCTGCACCTTCCTGCATGCCTTTCAGGAGTAGGGAGAGTGGCTTGATAGTGCTTTAATTGCATTTTCCACCTTCAAAAATACTGACTCGGTCAAGCCACAGAGGACTTGTCAAGGGAGGTTTTGATGTAATGTTAAAGATACTCAGTTCATTGAATTACTATTTTTATCTTTCAATTATCTTATTTTGTAAACTGTTTTTATTATTTCAATTTATTTCTGTTTTAGAGTGGAGGGGGAGGAGAGTGGAATGACAACAAACAAGCATTCAAGATTAAAATTTTTGTAAGAGGGGGACGTTGGTTTTGGTTCTCCTTAGATGTAATTAACTTCTATAAAATTTGCTAGGTTTTTTTGTTTTTTAAAGAGGAAGCGTAAGATAAAATGTTTAACGTGTTGCATCGTGCTGATAGAGATGAATATATAAATCAGCTTTCTGATAACAAAGTACGGTTACAAATATGCGGTTGCCTAGAATACAATTAAGGTTAACTATAAAGGAAAATAAACAGAGACAAATGTTTGAGCCATCATGTTCAAAAATCCACATAATTTTCCTCATGCATGATGGGAAAGTAGATACTACCGCAAAATAGTCAAAGTACAATAAGAAACAAGCAGATTGGCAGGAATATTCCTAAGCACACACATGCCTACACCAACCAATACACTGACATGCTTATGTCAGAGAACAAGCAAAAAGCCTTGAAACAGCTCTTTGGAGGCACTGTGCCAGAGCCCTCCGTGTGCTATATCCACATATATATTGGTTGTAAATATCCCATGGCTTCCTTTGCTCATTCTTGTTGGCAAACACGGGGCTTAAGTGAGATGATCCGCAGCTACACTTGGTTGTCTCTCATGGTTGCTTTTCTAGGTTATACAGTATCTTATTTTTCATCCCTAATCTCATTACCTTGCATTCTCTCCAGGGAGCTGCACAAGACTCCTATCTGCCAATATGACAAAACCGCTTGTGTTATTTTGATTGTAGCATCTCCTCCAGTGGTTTTTGTGTATGTGTCATCAGGAAGACTACTGGCGCAGGATGAATGGCGAAATACTTCTCAATTGGTATCTGAAGTTACTGCCATAAATCTTCCCTTGTACAGAGTCTTCTTTCAAACATGCCTTTTTGTAACACTTCTGATACAAACTTGCCTCTTCTCATCAACAATCATGTGTCTTGGCAGACTGACCATGCCAGGGATGACACAGAAGTGTGGCCTTTGGTCAGTGATGGCTTTTCTTTTTTTACCATTTCTTGAAAGGAGGAAACAGCATGGTGACAGGATTTCCAAAGCTTTTTCTCTATGTCAGCTGGCCAAACAGGCAGCACAGTGCAGCTCAGCTGTTTGCCATCAGAATTATAACGGAGCAATCAATATGAAACCTGGAATATTTTTTCCTTGCATACTATTTAAGCTCTAGTTTCAGTATGAAACTCAAAGATTTTTAGCATCTCTTGGAGACTGAGGGATGGAGGTTAACTAAAAATAGTATGAAGTGTGTGGTGCTGTAGAACCAGGAGATGTTACTCTAGACATGGGTCCTGGTTTCAGAGTCCACGACTGGAGCTGAAGATACCCACAGCATGATGGGTCTCAGAGCAGTAGTTATCCTAGTAGAAAACAGGAGAAGGATGAAGTCTACACATGAATATTAAATGTTGTTTGAAAACAAAATGTGGATTTGTGTGACTCCTTGCTGAGAACTATCTCAGAGGTAATTGGAGAGATGAAGGAGGACACGGTTTTAAATCCCCTTTTACCCTTTCATAGGGACATGAACTCTAAAAGCCATTAAAAGAGGGCATATATGCAGAGAAATAGCTGCAGAGAAATAATTTCTGCAGTGCATAGTCCCACTGGAGAAATAGGCTAAGCATGCCTCGAAGTATTTCTATATGCAAAGCTTTGATAGTTTGAATGAAAAGTTTAGTTACTGAAAAATGAGTTTTATTTGTTAATAAAACAAAGGAGGCTTGTCATTTAGTTTTGTTATTAAAGAGCGAAGCAGTTGGGCTTCCACTTCTACCCGCTTTATTTCCTTGCATTCTCTCTCCTCTGTTTTTCAGTTCTTATCTTTGTAATTTTCTCAGAGCTGGAGTAGTTTAAAAAGAAAATGAATCTCTCCATTTGGAGAGCGAGAGAGAAATAGAGAAGCAGGAAGGAAAGACTTGATCATTGTTTTTCACTTCAAAACCTGTTTCCATTTTTTTAACATTAAAATGAAAATTTCGATTCAAATGGAAATGTACCATTCAAAAACTTGGGGAAATGAGGCAGTTTTTTTTTTCTTCCTCCTCTCTAACATTTATTTTGCTGTCTCTGTAATGCATATCATCATGCTAGGAGTCTCTCCCATTTAGCCTGCTAAGAGCAGTGGAGTCAAAGCCCTTTTATCATAGTGGATGCACCCTTGTATCACCGAAGTCACTGGAGATTTGTCAGCATCATTTTAGCATGTTGGCTTGATCAGGTGATGCTGTAGAGATTCCTGTTGCTGCTCTACATTATCTTTCATGTCTTGCAATTTGTGCTATTCATACAAATTGCCTCCAATGATGGTATTCAAAGCCAAATTTAAACATGCCACTAAACCATGGGAACATAGCACATAACAAGCTACAGTGAAATCCAAGAAGTATTGGATTATACGATCACCTCTGGCTCAAAAATGCCTAATGAACGGTAAATGCAGTTCAGTTCAGCTAAATGGTGAATAATGAGCTCAGAAACAATGATGAAAGAAAGCTGATCTGATGAAAGAGTGGCAGCACAGTAAGTGAGGAATAAATGTGGGTGTTATTGAAGGCACGTCTCCTAAAACTTTGGAGCTTGCTGCAGAGGAACAGCTTAGGCAAAAGAAATAAGCAGCCAGAGGAAAGCAAGCCATAGGGTAGAAGGTGTGTTTACTTGGACTTCTGCAGTGGTGAACTGAGACAATTTCCCTTCACAGACTGGAAAAACTACTCAAGTGTGAGGCATAGGTTAATATCATATTTTAGCTTGCAAGTTTTATCTAAATCAATAGGGAGCTGTCAGTCAGATTAATGAAGAGTTGTAACACCTTCCTTGGGAGGGAGAGTAGAATCATCATTAATTGTGGGCTAAGTGGGTCTCAAAGTAGCTCATAACCTTCCAATTAGTACCAACTGTGTGCACCATTTGGCATGGAAGAGACTGGCACTGCTCAGTCCTTCCACCCTTGCTCCCAGACCAATTTCTGTGTAACGCCAGTTACGCCCTTTTTCTAGCTGAGTGGTATGGGCAGCACCTCCATGTTTCCCCACTTTGGTGCTTGTCCCTCTCTCACTGGGGAGTTTCCTTTCCTGCCACCTAGAGCCTCTCAGTCTCCTCCCAAGACCAAAAAACAGAGGCATGCATCCAGGTGGGGAAATGCTCTTGGATCCAAAAGCTGAAGCACATCTCTCCCAGCATGCAGAAAACCTTCAACACAGCAGGGATTGGTCTCTCTCTGCCCTCCCCCCCCAACCCCGTACTCAGCCCTGGTGAGGCCGCACCTTGAGTATTATGTCCAGTTTTGGGCACCTCAATACAAGAGAGATATTGAGGTGCTGGAGCAAGTGCAGAGGAGGACAACGAAGCTGGTGAAGGGCCTGGAGAATCAATCTTGTGAAGAGCGATTGAAGGAGCTGGGACTGTTTAGTTTGAGGAAGAGGAGGCTAAGGGGAGACCTCATCACTCTCTACA
>JAVSBS010029458.1:15769-35991 GCA_033124195.1 Coracias cyanogaster | reverse complement strand
TAGCCCTCTGATCATCTTCATGGCCCTCCTCTGGACTCACTCCAACAGATCCACATTAAGACATAATCTCACGCTCAGGGAAAAATGAGGTCTGGCCAGTTTGTATCTTATTGCCCGGGAAGCCTTTATCAGGGTAAATGCATAGTGTGGCAGTTACATGTCTGAAACTTTTCTCCAATGGAAAATTATTCTTCCATGATTAAAACCTGCTGCTCCTGATACTTTAAATTGTGTTCATTTTTAGGACTTTTTCAAATTATACTGTGTTGACTAAGAACAATGAACTTCTGAATCCTGAAGGAGCAGTATGGTTGATTTTATCCTGATCTGTTAAGTGTGGCTTGACAGCAGTGTTGAACGCTGTTTGTTGTCCCAACTCTGCACTTAGGAGGAGGAAAGAAAGAGGATGACTCTTCCTGCAACACAGTTGAGCTGGCTGGAGCAAATGGAAGAAGAGGGATGAGCAAGTGGAGAACCTGCTGGTGTGAAGCACAATCATTTATGCAGATATTGTAGGCCACTAAAATGGCAGTTGTCTGACACACAGCCATGCCCTAATGGGAGTACAGGCTTTCTAGGAACATAGAGAAGGCAGCCAAAAAATATTTGTAGTAGAAGTTGCTAAAGTTTTAGTTACGTGCTAGACTGACAACAGGCCTAAGGAAATAACCTGTCCATTAGGACACTGGAAATATGAGAGGATTTGTTAGTTTCTATATCTAAGCTTTCTTTACTTTTTAAAAGTTCTCTTTTTCTGATTTATCTGCAAACAAAAGTTTTTTAGGTTGGAAGCCCATTTAGGATTGTGGAGGTACTTTGGGGAGAACAGTCAGGCATGCCACCAGATACACGTGGTCTCACCATCGTGGGATCCTGTCAGAGTAGCTTTACCAAGGCTGTGCATGGAGACTTTGACCTTGTGTGGATTTAAAAGCCTCACGGGCCTACATCTTTACACATTTGTCATAATCCTGCTTTGAATTCCTGTGTTCATTCTACTGCTATGTCTTTTCCGTAGTCAGGATTGAACTTCTGAAGATGGGCCCTGCCCTTGTTTGTAGACACCAGTGTAGAGGGGATGGAAATGCAAACAGAGGGCTAGGGGTGTGGGGGTCTGGCCTGACTGGTGGTTGTCACATGGCTCCCTGCTAATTTCCTTGTGGAAAAGTTTGTGCATCATGAAAATCAGCATCAGCCATGCCCCAGGGAAACCCTTGTCAGTTTATCTTCTCTGCCAAGGTGAAGCTTGTTCTTTCTAGCTGCAAAAATTATTTCAGAATAAATTTTCTTTCAAGCACCTTTGCTGCTAATGGGTGTTGAACGTACTACACCAAGGAACGGTCTGAGAAGTAGACAAAGGGGTTTCTCTTGTTGGAATATATGCTGGCTTTTATTTTCAGGTACATTCCCCATGTCTTTACCTCTGTTCATACCTGTTTTTCATTCTCACATCTCCTTTAGTATGACCATTCATAATAATGCGGACAGGTGTAGTCAAAGGTACTGTACGTAGTTTTCTTCAGTATTAGAGAAAAGTTGAAGCACTATTAGATTTTAAAAGAAGTTTTGGGTCAGAGTTGGTGCTTTAGGCAGGAGATACAGGCGTTGCATGTGTTGTGATTCAGGGAAATTCACCCACGGGGGAAATCACCGGGTTGTTAAGATTTCACAGGTCACGCTGTAAGACAAGCGCTTACTTCAAGGTCACTTCAATGGCTGATCTTTCAAATGGCTTGCTTTTAAGGTCAAGCAAGCAGAATTTCTTCATTCTGTACCTGATGTTCTGTGTCGCATTTTAGCTAGTTTGGTGACAGTAGATCACACAAAATTCTGCGGATTTCCAATGCAAATTAAAGATTCTGCCCCAATGTGAACTACTAATGTAAGTGAAAGTTCTCATTAATATAAAACCCAGCATGCTCCTAGCCCTGCTCTCAGCCTTTGCTTTTGTGCCTGTATAAGGAAATGTATCTTAAAGATAAAAATAAATAAAATGCAATGGCAAGAAGATACTTAATGCATAGTTTTAGCTTAATGAGATGTAAAATCTTTGATTCAGTAGTCTTAAAACACAAAGGGGGGAAAAAGGATACTAGAGGACACCGATACTAATGGATGCCATGCTTTGATGCAGTTGCTCTTGGGACTGTTTTCTCCCACTTTTGCAGCATCCTGTATTTCAAAACGTAATGGGAAGACGAAGGGGGGAAAAATTTTCATGTTGAATATTTGCTGATTTGTAAAGGCCAAAGCCTAACTAATGTACATCTCTCACTACAATGCTTCAGCAAGTTCATGGGGCTGTTCGTTCAAAAGGCTCATTAGGGACCTAATCCATCTCTTGTGCTGTTGTAATGAAAATAAGAATTATAAGGACAGTGAGGTTTTCTTCATTTAGGGGAAAGAGGTGCAGAGCTATTAAAACTCTTATCATCCTAATGAAGTTGTGGAAAAAATGAGTAGAATCTTCATGGCGTTTACATTAATTACACTTAGGCTGTGGCTAGTAATAATAGTTTCATTAATACAAAAGTAGATTTGGAACAATATATAGGAAGCTTACATTAGGTGGAAAGCTACCGGATGATATGTATGTATTTATTTATTAGATGGTTAGCCATAAAATGAATCCTATAATGATGGCACATAGACAAAGGTTGACTTTAGGCAAGTTGACCAATATTTCACATAATATAGAATTTGAGTTGAATTTCTCCTTTGTGTGTGTTGGCAAAAAACCCAGCCCTTCCCAAGTAAAATAATGAGACATGCAGGAGGAAAAAACTATCTTCAGTATGATGTAGTTTGTGTTTATAGCCTCAAAAATCATAGATTATTTTCTTCCTTCTCTGAAACTGTGTTATGACAGCAACAAATTTAATAAAAATCTAAAATTCCCGTTTGACTGGATCAGGTTTTGTTTCAGTGCCTGGTTTTGGGGGCTGTGTATGTCTGTCAGTAAGGACTTTTCAAGAATCCATCTGGGTTCCTCTGGACAAATGGGAGTGATTTATGAAGGAAGTTTCAAAATGTTAAATACACCTTTCATACATTACAGGTGGGTGTGAGCTGGCTCTTGATGAAGCTGGGAAGCATACTTAGCCTTTATTGCCCATTTGACATATTCACATTACCACACAGATATTAACTAATCATTTCCGTAACTCGTAAGGTAAATTTAATAAATGTTGTTAATCCCATTTTTATACAGGAGGAAATTAATGAATTGCCTTGACCCTTAAGAAAAAGAAGGGGCAGAGCCAGGAACAGAATCTTGGTTATTACTCACGTATAACCACCCATCAGGTTTTTCCAGTTCATCATTGCCATGTAACGCACTGAGCAAACATGAGGTAAACAACTGTGCCAGCTGGAGACATCAGCACCTTCTTTTTTTTTTCTTTTTTTTTTTCTTTTTTTTTAATGGAGCCCCTCTGCTGGACACACTGCCTTTCTAATAGTTGTGCTGCTGGAGCAATTTGTGAGAATGTCGCTCACCACACTGGGACAACCTGTCCAGGCTCACTGAGCTGCTAGGAATAGGGCCAGTTGACTTGGTTTGGAGAAGACAGCAGGGAAAGTGCAAGATCCTTTTTGCCCAGTATGGGAGAGGTAACATCCAGATGGCAAGTGGTGACAGGTTGTGGGGACAAATGGTATCTTCAGCCAATGACACTTAGTCTACAGTATAAGAAATGAGCTCAGGAAGTAAAATGTGTAGTTCTGGAGAACTTGTTTTTTTTTCAATTAAACTAGTAGAGTTTTTTGATATGTGAGTCTCTCCTAGTCATATGTGTTAAAAACACGTAAAGGTGATATACAAGAAAAAAAGACCATTATAACTACACTGACCAGATGTCATAGGATTATTTATCTCTGAGAAAATGGTTGTCCTCATATTATCCTGAGGGACCTGCTCTGAAGCACTGCCCTGTTATCCCTGTACAAGGTGTTCCCATCTAATGAACAGGTCCTTGATTTAATACGTGTTTAAATATGACCCTGCTTGGGTGAACATTTGGCTTATTGCTGAGGGACCTGCATGTTCAAATTGTTGGGTGATAAGTGTAATTCTTTTCTAATGAGTTCGTTAAAACTTCATATCACCTGTAATTAATAAACCAATTAAAAGATACTGTTTTTCCAACACTCAGGCTATTAAGTCTGAAAAGTAGCAATGCACTGAGCAGCTGTTTTAATTTCTCTTCTCACAGCCTCCCCCACTTGCTTCAGTAGGAGCATGTTTGGCTTTAGCTGTATTAATGCAAGTTATGGTTCCTAAGAAGAACAGATGGTATATTTTTAAGACAGACTTATGACAGTTCTGTAGAGATGAGTTTTGGGAACATACAGAGAATAACTTCTGCTCCAGTTATGTCCTTCTTTAGGTTCAGAACAAGTTCACATAGTTGGAAAGTTGTCATGATATTCACTAAGTTTAGTTTTTAAATTTTGCAAATGAGACATTTTAGTGTGAAGATAGTATAAGGTAGCAACACCTGACACCACTGAAATTCTGAGTCGCTTTTGGGATAGACTGTGCATATAGCAATTTGATTGAGAAAACCACTATGTAAATACACAGTAAATTAATGACATGCTCAGACAACATTGGGATAGGATCTATTCTGCTAGCAAAGTCTCTCCTTAGATTCGTTATTTATTTACCTATATGGAGGGCCTCTGAGGGGTCTTATACCTCTTATTAATAATCTAATAGGGTTTGCTTTTGTAGTACCATCAAATGCAAGGAGAGAGTTCAAACAATGCCAAACAGCTCTTCTTTGTTATTTAGGTGTTTTTATATCTGTAATTACCTCTTTTTGGTCATTTTGATGTTACGGAGTAGGTGTCTGAAGCAGCTACAGTCTGGAATTGGCCAGAAATTGCTGATTTGAATAACATCTGTGCAAGATGTACCAAACCCCTTGTCTCATACTGCTCTAACTGTAAATAGACAAGTGCATTCTAGGGCTTCTATTTGCTTTTGATTTTCAACTGTGGATGTGGAACTGCAAACTTCAACAGGGAACAGAACTGTTGACTTTCTGCTGCCTTTCTTCCTTTTTTGTTTTCTTAGCAGCCTCTTGGTACTCCTCTGCAGCTCATGATTTTCTGCAAAAGGCAACAAGTTGATTCTACCAATACTATCAATAAGTAAATAAACCGGTTAGAAAATGGGAGGAAGTATCTTAAGAGACACATTTCTTCACTTAGAGAAGTGTCTGTTAGATGTTTGCATTTTTAAGACCCTGAAACTCCTGCTTCCTGCGGCCTAGTTTAGGCCTGGTTCAGGTTATGAGAGAGGCTGTGCTGTCGGGATGTCCAGAGATGCTAGTGAGCATCTCTGATTGAGCAGTCCAGGGGACATTCTCATTCAGAGTCATTCTCAATTTTGGCCTGTGTTTCCTCCTATATTGGAATCTCATAATTAATACATCCTGTGCATCATTTCAGATTTTTTGGGGTTACACATGTTTCAGGCAATTGCCTGTGTAACTCTAAGATAGACAAAGGACTGGCAACAAGTGCCTCTAGTGTGGGAGTTTCCTTTCTTCCCTAATCTCATTACCCCTTTCCTAAAGGCAGTTATTCAAGCTGCATGGTAAGGATTAAATTTATCCTTTTGATATTTTCATGTCCTACAGCAACGTAATTAAGATGGTATTGCTATATTCATGGTTTGTTCAGTGGAAAATCCACCATCCAACAGTATGTTATGTGTGGGTTGACTTCATTCAGGGAATTTAAATTGGATCCATTTCATATAACTGCATATGGCAAATAATTCAATGTAAAAATAAACATCTTGTCCATGTAAATACCACTCATTTCAACTGACTCTCATTTTCATGTTTCTTTAGAGCAATTACTGCCTGTCAAGTTGTTGTATATATATTTCCTGCTGTCTTGGAGAAAAAACCCCAATGTATTTCTTAGCTTTAATTTCAGTTGCACTTTTAGCAGGGAAGAGTCTCTACATGTTATAGAGTTATATAGGACTAGGAATCAAATGAAAATACATTATGTAATTCAGATTTATTAATAAAGTCAGAATAATTAGCAATATGCAGAGTTCATTTGAAAAACTGGAAAGTTTTGAAGTTTAATAAGGAGTTATTAACTACTATTCTTTCTTCTTTAAAACATCAGAGGGAGGAAAAGTACAAAATTAACATCAGAGGGAGGAAAAATACAAAATTCACTTCAGGAAAATAATTGCAGAGTCCATATGAATGACTGTACATTATGAAAATTATTAGTGTGAAACAGTCATCTGGGGCTTATTGGTAAGAAACAGTGCCAGAAATCAAGAAGGTGCAGTTTCTGAACCAAGCACAACAACACAACCCTCTGAAATTGCTGCATCATCTTCTTATAGATGTTTTTCCACTGCCTAACTACTAGTGAACTTCCTAGGTTACAAATCCAGGAATTCCCATTTGAAGTTGCAACCATCCTGATCTATGAAACAAACAGAACTGCATATGATCCAGCAGACCCACATTTGTGCTTTCAAGCTGTGCTCTTGCAGCATATCAATAGAGTATTCACTTTTTTCGCCACAAAGCTATTTGTTTTTCTCTTAGTGGATATCACAACCGATAACTAATCCAGCGTGGCTATGCTTATTATGTATTTTTTATGGAAAAGGCCCTTTGTGCATTAAGAAAAAGTATCTTTTTGAGTGCAAGTAACTAACTTTTTTTTAAAAAAAAACCTGATTTTTCTTCTTACGCTGTGTTAAATTTCTTTACAGTGATTACTGAAGTGAGTGTAAAAATAGTTTTATTCCACTTGCAATCAGACTTGTCAGTTAAGATCCAAAAAGACATGGTCATTTCTAAATTTCAGTGATACTTGTATTCTACTTATAGTCTTATTAAATGTGAATCCTTAGAAAATTATGCCAGATCAAAGATGGATCTTCCAAAGAGGCTGATCACCAGAAAGTAGACACAACTTTATAAGTGTTTGAACTTATGGGTGAATCTATGAGTAGAGCTATCTTTGACCAAACTTACTATCATACATAAAATCAGTTTGAGACACTGTAATATGTATAGAGGAAAGGAACAGATCCGGAAGAAGGAGATCCACAAAATTTAAAATTGCATGCTGAAGGAGAAATGACCAGCAAGATTTCTGTGCTATCCAGGAAGTAATTTACAAGAGTTAAAGGCCATAGGATAATTTCCGTTATCTCTAGATGATTAGGTAAACTTTCTAACATGTTATGAAAGCATCTATCAGCATCACCACGAAGAACATTACATATTCTTACAGTGGAATACATAGGTAGTTATACACTGACTTCAGTGGAGCTGAAGGAACAGGCTCTTCTTTGGAATATGATCATTTTACTCTATAAATAATCAAATACAATATTTCACAGCCAGTACAGGTCACTGTAGGAGTCTGAAAATTTCTTCTCCTCCGTATATATTAATACACATGTGTTTTAGGAGCATTATTCTGTTCAGACAGGTTATGGAACTACAGGAATCATCATCCCACCCTAACCTCCCCAGGCTGTGACCAAGAGGTCATATTTCCATTTCACCTGTTCCTGTGATAGTGGTGTAGTTTGTAATAATAATGTTTAGCTCACAACTTGAAGGCTTGGTAAACACACCCGAGTATCCCCTCAAAAATATATTGGAGTGGAATTAAATTACTTGTTGCTGCCCCATAGTGCTCAAAAAGCCTGTAGCAGTTTTTTGAAAGAAGTGAGAAATGAAAGCGCTTGCAAAACACTGGGGCAGAACTTAGAAATCTTTCTTTGTAACAATGGAAATGCTCTAGGCCTTTGTGGTCTGGCCCGTACTAACAGGATTGCAAGAGTGACCCAGTTGCCCCTGCTCAGCTGTGATCAAGTGGCCATTTGCACCTGGGCGTGGCCAGCAGAGACCCAGGCCTGAAAAGAGGTTTCACCTGCTGGGGTGAAATAGGTTTCAGGGAGAGTTTTGGAGAGAGCAGCTTTAGAGTGAAAGCTGTTGAGATGCACCAGTGAGGTATAGACTGAGAAGCTAGTGAGGAATTAGAATAAACTGCCAATGTAGAGTTTCAGGAGGAGGCTTGAATCTGTATAAGGTCAGTATTGTGCTTATTTCCTTCAGAGTGGGGCTACCTGGTGGGAAAGGTGATGGTTTGCAGAAGTAAGAAGCTCCAGGTGAGAGTGGCTGCTGTCTGGCATGTGTGTTGTGTCTTTTAGTGCAGTTCTGTGATACCCTGTGGCATCTTGGAAATGCCTTGTTATCCTGGGATAATTTAGACATTAAATCTGATAGCTCTAAGATGATGCAAGTGGCAGGTATTTTGGTCAAAAACTGTTGTGAAGTGGTGTTTGGGTTATCCTTCAGTAGCTGGTCAAACTTTCTGATGTTCCTGGAAATTTATCTTTAAATTGCTTATATCTGACTTGAGTGTGGAGGCACTTTATTAAATGTGTGGAGCTTGTGGAGCTGCTGTGATGTGTTGGTCTCTGAATAATAGCATACAGTAACAGTGTGAATCTGGAAGTGATTTGTCATGGAATTAAAACTCATCTATCCATGGATATCTTATTAAGCACATCTTGCTTGAATGCTTAGTACTGTAACTTTTAATAGGATCTTTGTGAAAACCAATCAAGATAGACATATAATAGCTAGAGATAAAGACATTCTGGTCCTCAGAAAGCAATGGGGAAAGCTGTTAACTTCCATGTTCTTGTCTTTAGCCTCAGATAGGTTACCAGACTTAATTTGCAAAAGTATAAAAGGTCAAAAGAACTTTCAAGTCTTAAAAACCTTTTTCAGGAGAAGGAAGGGAAGGCTGACAGTTTTTCTATGGAGTGTAAGGGAAAGTCTATTTGAAATTAAATGATTTGGAAACTGTGGCCCTTGTTAAATGGTAGGAAAGGTATGAGATAGAGTAGAATTTGTGAAGAGGCCTGCTAACAGAGAAAGTTCCAGGTAGGTGTGGGAATCCAAATTGGGGCTGAAGTCAGTATGGTGACCAACCAGAACGTGCTTTGCAGGTATGGCTGACAGCTTGTGGTGGTTTAGTAAAGCCACGATGGGTCTCTGCAGTAGCTGGGCCGCGTGGCTGCTGTCTCTGTCCCCCCGCCCCACCACAGGCCACAGACAGAGAAAGGAAAAAAGGTTTAAAAATGCCTTTTTGAGTTAAGGAAAGTTTAATACAGAAACACATAAGAAACAATTGCAGTAACAAAAGCAATAACAACAGTAAGAAAGAAGCAATGTGGAGAAAAAGGCAATACCAGGGACAAAAGGAGTGGTGCAATCACACACAGCCACGTCGAACCACCAGACCCGGAACTGGCTCTGAACCAGAACTGGCCCCAAGGCATGATGTTAGCATGGTATAGAATAGCCTGCCTGCAACAAATTAACCCTGTCCTGGCCGAACCAGGACAATGACATAACTCAAATAGATATTTAACCTTCTCTGCAGATGAAGGGACTTGGTATCTTACCACCATCAAAGCACACCATACTCATGCACATCTTAGTGAATATCTAAGATATTAGTCAGGGACACTTACAGCAAGAAATATAGCCAAATGGAAGAACATCGCCTCTTTGCCCTACTGTTCCATGATTCTTCCATTTGTTTAAATATATTCCTCATTCCTTTGTGCATAATGACGTTCACTACTCTCTTTACATCTTATTTCAAACCAAATCTTTTCTGCCCTAGCCATTGAATCTTCTGTCCAAAATAACAGATCATATTCAGTGCCAATATTATCTTATTTCCCATTTGTCGTGACTGTTGACCTTGAATACTTTAATTCCTTGCTGCTTTCAAGTTACACAGGTTGTACCATACATCTTTACTATATTTTCATTAGGAAATCAGAATTTAAACTATGTGATACATAACACAACTTCAGTTTAGAATGTTCTTCATGAACTACAGTCAGTATAAGAGTGGAGAATTCAAACACACATTAAAATTTTGTCTAAATGGAATGTTGCACCTTTTGAATCTCTCATAAATGGAATATAATGCCTGCTTATTTTGTTTTTCTCCAGAAAACAGAAATAAATAAAGGTCAGTGAAGAACGATAATATAAAGATACTTAGAAATAAAAATAAATTGAATTTAAATTTAGTTTTGCACAAACGTGATAGGTGATCTTAGAGCTAGAACATTTACAGCTTTTGCTTCATATCTTATAGAAAAATATTTGTATTTCTTGGAACCTTATTCTGGTTTGGGAAAAAAATGAAAGTAATATATCTACTTTTTATTTTAAAAAAATGAAGATAATTTACCTTTTAATCTAACATTATTTTATATTTTCAGTTTAACTTATTGAGAATGTTGCATATCTTACTGTATTCTACACTTCCATTCAAACTAAATATCACTGTATCAGTTATTTGACATTCTTTCTCTGAATACCTAAAGAGGAAAGAGTAGTTAAAAAATAATAAATGAATTTAAAAATAGAGAGACAGACCCTGTTAAAGTACACTGGTTTGAAACATTGGAAGCTTGAATAACTAAGAATATCTGTGAGTTGGAACATGGATCAAATAAAGAGTGTTGCAGTGTCAGTGTCATCTATGACTGACATTTATCATTCTTGTTGCAGTATGGCAAGAAAAATTAAGGACCCCTGAGAGACTAGAACAAGATATTGATCAGACCTCTGTAAGCTCTGAAATCTTGTACTGGAATCCGGAGTAAATACTTTAAAAGAGCTGTGTAAGCTCAAAAGTTGGCTGTGCTTGAATACATGAGTAAAAACTAACGTGGTTGTTTCTGGGCTTTCTGAAAACAAACAAACAAGCAAATAAACCCCAACATACTGTAAGGGTGCATTTGAAGTACAGTTACAAATCTGCTGCAATTACAGAATGACAAAATTGTACAAGTTTTCCCTTTTTATTTTAACCTAAATCTGAATCTCTTATGCTACGAAATACCAAATATTATAGATCTGTTCATTGTCTGTTGATGTCAGCTAGACTACTCACGGTAATAATAGTTTAGAGATAGAATTAAAGAACTTAGAGTCTTACAACATGATCCATCATGCAATGGAATTTTATAATTGTTTGGGGTTTTTTTGGAGGGGGAGAGGGGTGCATTTACAAACCTAACTCAGGAAAAAAGCTTTCATCTATCAAAAGCTTTTATAAGGAAAACAATGATACATAATTGTGAGACAAAATCCCAAGCAGACAAACATATACTGAGCACCATAGTCAAAGAGATTGTATACACTTAAGTACCTATACCTAATGATTCTTAACAGCTGTCTTTAGACAACTTGTTAGTCATGACCAGCAAAATGTTCTTCAAAGGAATTGAGATATAATTTAGGCCATATGAACTTTCTTTTTCAAAACTAATTGCTAGAGCCTTCATTTCTGTCTATTTTCTTATGAAAATGGCTTTGTTGCTTCTATTAAGAACATAAAAGAGAAAATAACCAACAAAAAATATTTGCATTTTCACTACTTTTATCAGCAGTAGTTTTATTATCTCTCTCTGAAGTAAATACAGCTTTGTGTGTTTGTTTTTAATTTGAAACATTCCAAAAGTTTGAGAATATTTCTGAAATGAGTAAGTTTTTAAACACTTTCCAGAAAGATGTGTGTCATAAGGAAAGGCTTAAAAAAAGAGAATTGTTTCTATAAATGGAAGGAAACTACAGCTGTAATATAAGAGGAACCCTGGTAAATCTCCATGTTGTTATGAAACAATATATATTAATACATTTGCTTCATCACCAGTCTTTAACCATATCATACTCAATATTATACATATTTTAATGTCCAGTGTATGGAAAGCACAGTAAATTGATAACTAGTACAAGAAGGTCTTATATAGTTCAGTTCTCAGAAGGGTATCAAGAACCTGCACCAGCTACCAGTTATATGTACATAATCAGCATGCAATATCAAGATGAGACCAAGGAATCTTGCTGCTAAGTAGAGTTATCTAGTAGAAAAGCATTAAGGATAAGGCAGGATGAAAACTTCTCCCCTTTATAAAGTTGAAATATTTCACTAAAATTTTCACAACATGATCTTCATACTTTATTTATTATGCAGTATTATCCTGCATTCTCTACTATTTTAAGAGATTTCGATGAAGGAATGCCTAATTTCTGTATCCATTTCTGTCTATGTCTGGATTGACCTTGCACTAATTGAACTCTGGAAGACTGAAGATGTTCACAGGCACAAGAACAACTTTCTAGAGAACCTGAAACTGAAGCTGGGCATTATCTGGGTATCCTGTATGTTTCAAGGCTAAATGACAGTTGGAAGGAAAATGCTTTTTGTTTGTTTGTTTTGAGATCCCAGTTCTACCTCACATCCAACATAACTCTGCTTTAGGTACTTATACAGCAAATTTAAGAATCTCATTTTAAAGTAAAGAACCACATTTCAAATTGTTAAATGGCTTTCCTATGTAGAAATCAAACCTATTTAAAAGTCAGAAAAAAAATAATCGAGAAACCCAGAACATGGAGAAAATACAAAAGATAGTGGCTAGCTAAAAAGTACCCCTTCTTTCAATAAAATATTTCTAGGTATCTGCAGAAAAATAATTTACCATTTTTCAGTGAATGAAATATTTTTCTACTATCCTTAATTCCAGAGCAGGCTTCTTTCATTCAAAATAAAAAGAAATGGGGGGGAAAACACCCAAACAAACCAAAAATTACTTTACAGACTAATTCTAAGACTATTGCAATTTTCAAAAAAATACTTAAAGCAATTATCATCTAAAAGACATAGTATTTTAGACTATTATAATAGCTTTTATATTCCAATTTAATCCTCATTTACTTTTGATAGTCAAATTGTACGCATTTTTGTTTGAGATTTTTGAAGGACTGCTTTAGAATTTTCTAAAAGGTGTCTTGATGAACAATCAGTCTGTGGAAAGAATTCTGGAAATACACAGAATCCATCAAAGTCACTATTAAGTTTTTTTAAAAATGAGATCTAAAATGTAAGATTGATTAGTCTGTGGCTTGGAAGGCTTGCGAACCACTTCCTACACAGGAAAAATAAATTAGTTTTGTTTCACACCGTAGTATGACTTTACATTTTCGTACAGTATTCCCAACAAATATAAAGTAAGAAAAATCGTCAAACTCATTCAGATAAAATAACTGGACTGTTAACACTCTGAGCTACCTCATTTTGTCTGTAAAAAGATGTTTTATGAAAACATCAGTATTTTCTAGTCTGTATAGAATTTTATTAACTCAGAAAGCTGCAGAGACAGGAAGACAGTTTGCTCTCTATTTTTAGTCAAATTAAAAAAAATCAAAGATTGTGGGTTTCTTTTGATCATTTAAGTCTGAACAACTCTAAGACACTTGTTCTGACTTAAAGGTATAAACATAATGGGATAATATTTGCTCTTTTCACATTAGATGTCTAACTACAGAAAATAAGAACAAGCTTCATAAGAAAGAAAAAAAATACACAATTTAGTTCTTATTACACCTTGGATATATTAATCCTATTCATAACATTCATCCTATTCATTATATATTTATCCCTGTATTTGGCACTGATGAGGGTACACCTTGAACACTGTGATCAGTTTTGGGCCCCTCCCTACAAGAAAGACATTGAGATGCTGGACCGTGTCCAAAGAAGGACAACAAAACTGAGTAAGGGTCTGGAGAACAAATACGAGAAGCAGCTGAAGGAACTGGGGTTGTTCAGCCTGGAGAAAAGGAGTCTTAGCGGAGACCTTATTACTCTCTCAACTACTTGAAAGGAGGTTGTAGCGAGTTGGGTGTTAGTCTCTTTTCCCACAAGTACTGAGGGGTAGGACAAGAGGAAATGGCCTCAAGTTTTGCCAGAAGAGGTTTAGAATAGATAGTAGGAAAAATGTCTTCACAGAAAGGGTTGTAAAACACTGGAAAGGCCTTCGAGGGAAGTGGTGGAATCATCATCCCTGGAAGTATTTAAAAGACTGTCGATGTGGTGCTTAGAGCCAGAATTTATTCATGGACTTAGCAGTGCTGGGTTAACAATTGGACTTGGTGATCTTAAAGGTCTTTTCCAACCTGAATGATTCTATGATTCTACTCTGTGATTCTACTATTGTGTCATTAGCAGTTGATGTATTTTCCAAATAGGTAATGTAGTTCATCTCCACTCATTTAAGGACATATATCATTAACACATGCAACTGCTGTATTACTTAGCTTGCTCTTAGTGGTGCCCTTGCATTTATAAATATGTCCTAAGTTATATAAAATTGCATTAAAAGGATGTGATTTTTTCAAAGTTAATATGTAAAAAAATAAGAAGTACCATAAGTATTTCAACACTACAATTAATTCATTTTTCAGTACTGTACCAATCGTTACAAATTACAGTGTTAGTTCTATAAAAATTCTATAAAAATATTAAAGAAAAATTAATGTTCCTCAAATCAGCTGATGTGGTAACTTCTCCTTTTAGTGAAACTTTCCAAAAAAAGCCCAACAGTTCACAGAAGTTTTCATAGATTCATGATCAGTTGACTCAGTAGAACAAAATTGTGTAAACTGTGTTAATAATAGTGTTACCAAAGTGTTGGTCCTACTTACTTCCACAACACTTCTTTTATTTGAAATGTCACCTAAAATTTCATCACGGTCATCAAAACCAGCTAGTGAAACAGCATTAAAGGATAGATAGCTACATGTCATAACATGGTTAATGTGCTTTAGTAAACAGAGGCTGTACTTCAATTGGATGTGGTTTTTTTTCCCCTAGCATTAGTTTCAAGCAGCATGAGAAGATCACTTTTAGGTGGAAAAGCATCTAAAGCATACACACAAAACTGGCCTCTTTCTGTCTCTGGAAATGTTCTTGCTCAGCCCATTTCATGGATCCTTGCTTACTGTTGGCACACAAGCTACTGTATTAGGTGTTCATCATTTTCTAAAGCTGACATTTCAATAGCAGTCCATATTAAAAAAAGAAATCAATTTGTTTAATAGAGAATTATTTGATATATGTGTGTTTTCAATGAGCTAAATAGTCCTTCCTTTGTACTCTTTTGGTGCACACTCAAAATTATTAGGATTCATTTAGGGACTAAAGCTGTTTACTCCTGATTTAGTCTGTCACACGAGGTGCAGGTGCTTGGGAGGTGTCAAATACATCACTAGCAGAGCCCTTTCCTTCCACCGACTTTTATAGCTCCTACTATACCAGCTCAATCCTGGTGCAACTCATATACTTCATGCCTTCTGGAAAGTGAGTTCAGAACTGCTGCTCTCTACCTGGCACTTCCTGAACTGAGACGGAGGACTTCCAACAGACACTCTTCAATTATTTCTTTGGCTGCTTCACACTAGCAGTTTCCTACTTGATATTTCTGGTCCTGGAAATATGCTTTCTAGCTTTCCTCCTCCCCTGGCTAGACAGACAACTACTCACAGGAAGATGTAGGAATAGTTTCTTGACTTCTCTTGGGATCTAATCCAGCATAGTAATTCTGCCAGCTACTGTATTGCCCCTCCCCACTTGAGGGTTTCTTTTTTCTCCCTCTGTACCTCACCTTCAATAAATCTTTTCACTTTTTGTTTGCATACTGTGTGAGCTGAAACTTACCTCTGTGCATGTGATCTCAAAGTGTGCAGGAAATTTAGCTGCCAAGGCCTGTAAATCTACAATAAAAAGAGCTCAGACTGTCACAGCTTGAAAAGCTAGGATATAAAAAGTCTGCAAGGCCTGGGCTGACAGGGCTGCAGAGTACAGTAGAAAAGACTTCTGTATTAGACTTGCAAAAGTTGCAGATTCCGAAAACTTTAGATGCCAAGGCACGTAGAATTGGGATAGATGAAAAAGGGTGACAGGAGAAGTCAGCAATCAAAATGCTTTTGCATTATTTATCCTCTCTTTTGAATAACAGGTATTTACTACAGGTAGTACACTCATTAAAGCTTAGTCTGCTTCCAGGAAAGTAATTAAGTTGCACCTCTGTATTAGTGTTGGTGCCACTATTCAGGTGCTATGCTCTGGGACTCTTTCGGGTTTTATGAACATTGCACAAGAGCACAACAAGGAAAAATAGTCAGAAAGGATGGGGAGTAGTGTGGTGAGAGGCAAGTCTCACCACCGTCCAAAGAACAAGGAAAACCTACATTGCAGTAGTCGATGGCACTCATTTGTCACATAAGCACAATGGGTTAGGAGATTTTTTTGGTTGGTTTTTTTTTTAATTAATATCAACTCCCATCCAGAACTTCTCTCTGAGCTGATAATCAATTATCATCTGCAGCAAGATCCTGACCATTATTCAGACAAAGTAGTGTGCAGTGTGGAATGACTGGCAATTATTTAGACTGAGAATTAAAAGATATGTCACCCTTAAAAAGCAAATACACAGTATCTAGCAACAATGTAACATGTTACTTTTGATAATGCCCTTTTATAACTGGAAGCATAATCCAAGGTGCCACAAAATTTCCATAGTTTGCTTGGCATGCAAAATACATGAAAAGCTAGATTAACAGCATAACATTTTTTTTCTGCCTTATGCCATCTTACAAGCCATGGCATTTTTTTCTGCCTTGGAATGGCACTTAAGAGCCTCTAGCCAACACTTTGGGGGTTGAAGCACAGCAAACTTACTCTGCACTTGGTTGCAGGGAGCTAAGTTTCACTATATATATAAAAAAGTATGCTTCCTCCCAAATATATTTTGGTCATAAGCTTCAGAGAATCACGAGTATGACAGCATCTTTCTCTTCAATTTCCATTTCCTACATCCTGCCCCATTCCAAAAGGTGTATCTAAATAACTTTGGATAGCAGAGATACATCATAACCATATCTCTTCTATCTTAGCTAGCTTAATTGCTGAAGAGATGTGTTTTAAAACTAATGTTATAACCACACTGCAAACATCTTGAAAGAAGTTATGTTCAAAAAATCAAATAATTATTCTGGGCAGTTTTTTAAAGTAGGAGATTTGAGACAGAAAATAAATTAAAAAAAAAATAAAACAAACCCAAAACACTTGTAATTCTATTGATCTGTAATCTTTCAGTTTTTCTTGTGACTTTTCAGGATATTAATATTTTAATGCTTTAATTAGCTTTAAAATAATGCAAATCTTAAATGTCCCTTAAATAAGCAATAGAACAACTGTACTAGATAACAAGATGATAGCCATTAAAATATCTGCCAGGGCATACATCTATTGATATAAAAAGGTCTGCAAAGAATTCTAACAAAGTTGAGAAGATTAAATGCTAACCCTTGTAATCAGTTATTTAAAAAAAAAGACAATAAATAAAAAGATATAATAAATTTAACATGTTATTACAAATACTCATAAATAACAACATTATAATAAATACTACTACAACATTTCATAAGTCAATATGTAGAAACATCAGTAAATATTTGTAATAGAATGGATTTGAAATCCCTCTTGCAAATTCCACTGTTGCCTTCTGTTAGTTTGTGAGAACACGTCCTTTGAGATTAACACAAGGTAAATCAGGCAGGAGGGACTGCTTCAGATGACAGTCACTTTTTCCTGTTGACCTAGTTAGATTTTACTTCTCAAAAATAGTTTTGTTCCCTAACTGTTGCATAACTCTCAGTGCAAAGTAAAATAGGAATAGATTCCCTAATATGGTGAAACAGACTCACTTTTTGTTATGCTGTGTTTTTTATAATGCATATAGGAAAAAACCCTAAGAATTCTCTTATTTCAGACAAGAAAGAGAACAAATTGCAATATTGCTTTCATAAAGTCTTTATAACAGACATTAATGTATCTTTCAGGTAGAGTGAAAATAAAAGACTAGAGAATAGCAATTAAAACTTTTTTAAAAGACTTCTAGGAACTGTAGATGAAGTTTTCTACAAGCCTCAATTCAGCCTTGACTTTCAGTTTGTATGTTTTACTCTATTGGTGCAAAAATGTAAGTAAAGTGGATATAAAGTGCAACCAAATCAAATATGGTATTTTATACCTACTCTGTGCTCATTTTGTTCCAGCACAACTTACAACAGTGAGGAGCCTTATTCTCTTCTATGCTGTGTTGGTGAAAAAAGATGTTTTAATGACCACGCATTTTAATTTTTGCTGTTTTTAAACCACTAGTCAGGAAGACTTACAGAAAAATGGACTTCAGATACTGAGACAGCTTTCTTCAGAGAAATCAGCCTCATTATGTTATGTTTTACTGATAGTTAAGTGTTCTTCTTTTGATCAGTCAGTAAGCCCCTATAGTGAAAGGAGAAATATCAATTGTATTAAATGAAGAATTATTTGGAGAATAAAAATGCAAATAACATTACAATTTGGCCAAGAAGATGATAAAAACATCTGTTCAGGATAAATTTGGTATAGATTTTTAGTCTTCTGATGTCAGATACCAGAGAAGTGAAGCTGCTTGTTAAGGGAAGGTTAGTTATGAGCAGGGTGACCTGAACACAGGCTCTGACCACAGTGGACAGAGCCAGCTGCTGATAACAGGGCCCATCAACATTTCCAAACAAGGCAAAGCGAAAAAAGAGATCTAAGGTTCAATTCATGGGGTCCAGTCAGGAGCAGCAAGATACAGGCCCAGAGATGAGCAGAAACAAGTTACAGCATACCTCTGAGGAGAACATCCAGGAAACAAGCGTGCAGAGACAGGATTGGAGATAGGCACACCTTGGACATAACTCAGCCAAGAACTGGCTGCCCAGGACTGAGCTTACGGGCCAGGAACATGAATGGATGCCCCAGGTGAGGCTGATTGGAGCCATTAAGGTCTATTATCATCCTCATGACACTCAGAGACCAAAGGGATAAACCCTGTAGTCTAAAAGTTTGGGTTTAATATTTGAAAAAAACCCTCCAACAGCAACAACAAAATAACAAACACTCCCCGCAAAATCCAAACCCTTCAATATTTTCATTTAGTCCTACTTGATATATTAAGATATAACTGGTCAAATAGTGAGTTCAACTAGTAGGCCTTGGATCAGAATGACTGTTTCAATTAGGACCAATTCTTGAGGGTTGTTTTCATGCTGTAGAGTAACTATCTAAAAATATTTTTTCGTTTACACAAAAACTATACTTCTTAAAATATTTCTGTTCAACCAAAACATCAAATGTCAAATTTACACCAACTTCTAGCTACAGCAGCCTGATGGTTTTTAATCATGGATAGGAGGCCTTTCCTTCCTGAGTTTGTATTATTCCTAAAAGGTAAGTGAAATAACATCTATGATGCTTTTTAAGTGAGCACAGAACTCAAAGCATGTTAGAGCACAAGCTTGTCTTGCCTCCTACCTACAATCTTCTACTCTGTGATTCAGTGATTGGTGCATGGAATGAAGTGCATTCTCAGCAAATATGTGGATTATGCCCAATTAAGAGAAGCAATCAATTTCCTGAAGGGCAGGGCTGCTCTTCAGAGAGACCTGGACAGGCTGGAGCCACGAGCTGACAGGAACCTCTTGAAGTTAAATAAAAGCATGTGCAAAGTTCTTCATATGGGGTGGAATCAGGCAACAGTATAGGCTGGGGCCAGTTGCCTAGGAAGCAGTCTTGAACAAAGAAGTCTGGGATCCAGGCACACGGTAAGTTGGAAACAATCCAGCAATGTGCCCTTGCAGAGAGGGAGGCCAAACATCCCAGGCTGTGTTATTAACAGTGTAGTCAGCAGATCCAGGAAAGTGATCTTCCCTCTCTATTCAGCATTTCTAGGACTGCATCAGAAATGCTATGCCCGGTGCAGGAAGGATACTGGCATACTTGAGCAAATCCATCAGAGGCCACTAAGATGTTAAAGTGCCATATCACAGGGCTTGTAAGGAGAAGCTGAGAACTGGGCATGTTAAGCTTGAAGAAGAGAAGGTGTGGGGGACATGGTATACCTTTCAAAAGCTAGATCAGAGAATACAGAGAAGATGGTGTTATACTCAAAGGTGCACAGTCCTCTTCCTGGGATAATCCATTCCTGGAAAATTCTAATTAGATAGTAAAGTAGTTTGGTGGGTTTGTTTGGTTTTGATCGGTTTATTATTATTATTATTATTTATTATTATCTGTTTGCTTCTCTTTTTTTAATCAGAAGACTGTTTAAATACTCAAAGAGAAGTTCTGAAATCTCTATCTTTGGACAAATGTCTGAGCAAACAACCTGTGGTGAACGGAGATTTATGTCTCACTGAGGCAGTGAACTCCTTTCCCAGTAATGCTTTGCGGCTCCCATGAGC
>JAVSBS010029457.1:0-19799 GCA_033124195.1 Coracias cyanogaster | reverse complement strand
GGAAACCCCTCCAGGGATGGGGACTCCACCACTGCCCTGCCCAGCCTGGGACAGCCCTTCACAGCCCTTTCAGGGAAGACATTTCTCTTTACATCTAACCTAAATCTCCCCTGGTGCAACTTGAGGCCATTTCCTCTTGTCTTATTGCTTGTTCCTTGTGAGAAGAGACCGACACCGCCTGGCTCCAACCTCCTTTCAGGGAGTTTTCAGGTAGTTAATGTTCAAAGTTTTCCAGTTGAGAAGAGAGAATATTCAACACCAGAAAAATTTGAAGAAGGTATGCTGAGGGTGTGAGTTGCTTCAGAAGTGCCATTTGAAGAGCATGGAGAGGACAAGGCCAGAGAGGGAAGGAAAAGAGCTTGCAGGGATCTCAAAAGCACCACAACTGATGAGGAAAGTGCAGAGGAGGAGGTGAGGAAGGACTTACTCTGTGCATAAAAGACCCCAACTTTGTCAGCATTGGAGACGGGAATATGGAGAACGATTTCATAGCCCCGGGGCAAGCGTGGTGGCCCTTCGGTCCTCAAGACCATCCGAGACATGTCCAGCAAATCTGGGGTGCAAACAACAACAAAAATGGGGTGAGGGGTGATTGCACCATGCAGCTCTGGCCAACTCCCATGCTCCCACCTGGGCTGTGCCGAGAAATCTGCTCTTCCCTCACTACCAGCCTTTGCAAGCTGGAAAAAAACCCTGTGGTCCTACCAGCACAGCTTGTGCTTTGTGCTTTGGAACAATTGCCCTTTTCTTCACCCTGGCACCTCAAAAAGCCGACGGGCACGAACGCCACATGGCTTTAGTTTTCCAGGAACAGGCAGGTGTATTCCTGGCTGCTGGCCGCACGCCTTGCCCCGAGCTCCTCTCACCTGGGCAAAGCCTCCCTGGGCCCAGCTCTGCCAGCAGTGGCACCTCTGCTGGTTTTCTGGCCGTGCTTCATGCCCATGCTCAACCACAATTAGTTTGCATGGCATTAAAAAAAAGAAAAATTCCCACGTGGGAAGCTTGCTCAGCAGCTTGGTGGAGAGCAGCCGGCGGGCAATTGGTTCCCCAGCAAAATTTTGTATCCAAAAAGGTTAAAGAAGGTGAATAACGGGGAATTTTTTTGCTTTATATGATTTCTTTTTTTTTTTTATTTTTTTTTTGAAGCTGCGTTACCTTCTTTGTTGAACACCTTTTCGTTGTCGCAGTCTGATGCCGGAGTGAAGGGGCTTTCCTTGTCGCAGCTGACGAGCAGGATAGCCCCATGGCCATCAGGCCCCCAGGTCCAGCTTGCCTAAAACACCCCAACTGGGGCTTAGCGAGCTCAGGCTCTCGCAAGCCCACGGCCTTTCCGTGTGGTGGAAGAGGCTGAATTACCTTGTTGGGGTTGTTCTTTTCCACCATGCCGTCCCGATCTGCGTCAACATCCAGAGAGATCCCTGGATGGACAGACCCCACCGTCATCCCAAGATATGGCAAGGTTGGGTGGGTGCAAAAGCCACTCTAGGCCAGGCAAACGTGGGTCTGTCTCTGCACCCACATCGCAGCACCCTACCCTGAGGGGTAGAAGATGGGTTGCTGTGTTGCAGAAGCCTTCATACTCACCGATGCCAGTGAGGAAGACTCCGGTTTGGTTGATGGGCTGTCCTCCCTCTGCATAAAAGCTGACAGTTACCTGCAACCCCCCAAATCCCTGGTTAGGCAAGGATGTTCTCCCTCTGTGGAGGTCCCACACTCCAGCACCCTCTCTTTTACCTTGTTATCGTTGAGCTCGGTGCTGGCCTGGCTCATGCTGAACCTCAAGACCGTGCCCTCATCCAGTGGCCACCGCATCCCGCTGCCAAGAGCTGACTCAACCTCCTCTTGCCCCTGACGTGCCACCTCCACACTCACCCCCTCCGTGTGCTTCACGCCAAAGGAAACTGCTCCAGGTGGGGCCGCCCTGCCAAAAACACGCTGTATTTTGAGAGGTCTGCACTGAAAACACCCAGTTCTCACTGCTATTAATTCCACTGCCCAAAACATGGCCAAGACTGGGCACGCTGGCGTCTCCACGCTGACCGCCGGCAGCTTTCTGCCCTTTCTTCCCTGCCTGGGAATGCTCGAAGTGTCCTTTTTTTAGGGCAGAACACGCTATTTGAACAAAATGAGTCCATGTTGTAGCCATCTGTGCAGATTACGATCTATAATAATCACAGCAGAGCACCCAGCGCTGCTGGGACTGAACTTGGGGTTGCATTTCAATGGGGAAATCCGTGTTTATTTTCCAACCGAGGCCAACCTGGTATTTAACAGCTCATCGTGATGGCGTGAGAGACTTCACCATGGGAAACACTAATTTTCGGGGTGATTTTATCCAACCCTGAAGCAGCTCCCAGTCTGACGTGCCCTTGCTCTTCCCCAGCCACTCCTCGTCCCCTTCCCTTCTCTGGGCTCATTTTCCCCCAGTTTCCCCCATTTCCCCATCTTTCCAGGGTTATTATTTTTGGGCTGCTCGCAGCTCCCAAGGCGCAGACTCCCTTGGAGCTCCCGACACCTGAGAGCTCACGCCGTATCACTGTTACAACCTCATTTATTGGGTTTCTGGATGCCGATGGCCCCGCCAAACCTGCACTGGCGGGAGGGAGAAGAAATCTGACCGCTCGTTTGCTGCTGCCCGGGTGTTTCTTAAATTCTTAAATTACATTTAATTATGCATGGAAGAACTGGTTTGGTTTCCTTGTTTCTGGGTTTTGGGAATCCCACTGGGGAGGGAGATTTGACCTGGCGAGATGCCAGATGAGTTGTAAATGCATCGTTTGGCTTGAATATCGAGGGTGAGATTTGCAAAAGCAGCAAAGCCCAGAATTAACCCTGAAATGAGCTTTTAAACTTGTTTTTTTTTTTTCCTTTGGGGGAGTAATTAACTTGAAGTTCAGCGCTGGGTTTGTTTTAGGAGAGCAGGGTTGGTGCTGTGGGGCCTTGCATGCTTTGGTCACTAGAGCTCGTTTTCCTCCCCTCTCCCGGCAATATCCCTTCTTTTACGGTCCATCCCTGTGGCTCCTGCTCATCCTGCTCATCCCTCTGCTCTCTGGCAGCTTTTTGAGGTAACGCTGGATCTGTTGACTGCAAACGGATCAAACCCATCGCCACCACAGACCCAGGGTAAATACAGTATCATGCAAACACGGATGCTCAAAGCTTTCCTGGGATTTGTGCATATTTGCCAAGCCCAGGAAGGATTTTGCCCATGAATCGCATTAAGTCACAATGTCAGGGCTGTGGGGATGGGGGAGAAGAAGGAAAAACGAGGAAGGGGATTTGCAGAAGGATAAACAGGGGGGTAAAGGTGAGGAGGAAGGTGGAGGTGCAGAGATGGAGGGAGGAAAGGGAGCGTTGGGTGTCCCACTCACCCATAGACGTCGGCGGAGATGTGGGTGCCCAGCACGCACAGGGCCTCGATGCGGTTGCCGTGCTGCAGCCGGAGCGTGCGGTCCCCCGGCATCTCCCCACACAGCAGCCCAGATACCCCGACGATGGGCACACGCACCCTTCCCCACCCGCTCTGGGTGGCACTGAGCCCCCCCAGCAGCACCCAGCTGCCTCTCCTGCCTCCCTGGCACACCTCCCTCCTCCTCCTTGACTGGCTTCAGAGCAAATCAATCTGCTCTTGGAGCTCGCAAAGTTTGGGATGACAACTCTGCAGCCCCCACCCCGAAGCGAGGGGACGGTTGGATTGGACCCTCTAAAGCCCCATGAAAATGATCTCTGAGGGGAGGGAAGGGATGGAGAGGGAGGGCGGCTGGCCCAAAGCCCAGCCAGCTCCCAGCCCTACGCAAGGAGCTCCCCCAGCTGTCCCCAACTCCTCATCCCTCCAGCATCTCCCCAGCCCCGAGCTGGGATGAGCAGCCCAACGCGGAGGCGATGTAGCAGCGCTTTGGGTTTCCAGGGGTTATCCACTCTTTTTTTTTTGCTCTCTAGGGAAAAGCGCAGGCTGCTCTTGGAAGGGTGAAATATAATTTCCCAGCCCTCAGGCTAGAGCAGGACACTCCTTTTTTTTCCCCCTGCTTATTTTCAAAGGGAAGCTGAGAAGCCTGCTGCTGATGAGGGGAAATCAGAGGTGGTTTTGCACGGCAAACCTGCTACTTGCCACCCTGCACCGCAGTGGAGCACGTCAGGAGCAATTGCTACCCACGCAGGCATTTGCATTATTTATTAACATCAGGCTAAATATACATTTTAAAGCCCAAACTTCTGTCCCAGATTTTGGAAGCCACAAGCAATTAGTGAGGAGCAGAAAAGCCCAGGCTGACGTTCCTTATTTATATCCCTTTCGGGCTTTTCTTTTTTAGTGCTCTCTTCCCTCCGTGGCTGAGGTGTAGGAAATAAGCTCAAATCTAGTTTCCCATCTGAAATAGATCCTGGGTTAGTTGATTGTTTTGCCATGACCCGAGCAAACGTGAGCAAAGTCTTTGTGTTGCTGAGCCCCCCAAAAAGGCAGGTTTGCTGCTCTTCTGCACATGCAAAAATGAGATTTGTGGCAACGGAGAGTTTTTATTAAAGGCCGCAGATGTTCTCCCTGAGGAATATAAGAAAAAAGAAACCACTTGGCTCCCAGACTGTGCCTTTGGTAGTCAGGGTGGCACCACCGCTGTGCAAAACATGCTGGGGGTTTGGGTTGAATGACCCCTGGTTTAGACACCCTGACCTGACCTGCTGAGCTGCTGGCAGCTGGAAAATTCTTCTTCTGAGAAGCATCATGGTTTATCTGGTCAACTCCCATCTAGTTAAACCACCAGTAGTAAGAGACCCTGGTGAAAGAGGAACCAGAAGGAGAAATAATTTAAAAGGAAAAAAAAAAAAGAAACCCAAGCTACATCACGTTTGCACAAGGGGACTCTGTTCTCCAGTGCTGCATGAGAGTTATTTTTCCTTTTTTTACCCCAAAAGCGAGCCAGCAGCTGACATCCCATGGGCCTGGGTGGCCTCACCTCCCTGTGCTCTCCTGGGACCTGTGGGCTGGAGAAATAAAGGTGTAAACCCACCCGTTTGGATGAAAAACGGGCAAAAGGCAGCTTCTCTTTTACCACTTTCATTTCCTAATTCCTGTGCCCGAGGATTTGTATTTCAGTTGTCAGTGAGGACAACAGGTTTTTTCTCCAGAAAGCACCCTCCCAACCCCAAATCTCTCCCATCTTACAGAAGACCCCAAGGTCACCGCATCACTTGTGATTTTTAAAATCAGCCAGAGAGGTTCTAGCTGGTCACAGGGTTTATTTTATACACCTAGATAAAAATGTAAATGTATTTACACTTCCTATAGTTCAACTGGCGTGATGGGTAAAGTCTCCCAGCACCTGCCAGGCAGAAGAAAACCCACTTGCAAATATAGGATGGAAACCCGGATGGCTCTGGGGATTTTGGGGTGGTCCCGGGTTTTTTTTGGGTGGCCTTGGCTGACCAAGGGGCTGGCAGAGCCCATTTCCCTACTGCTGCACAGGTCTTCGAAGGATCGGCGTCGAAGGAGGATGGGGTCTTTGCAAGCATCACGGGGTTTTTGGAAACCAGGTTGGGTCTTTGTGAGCCTTTGGGGGTCTTTCAAAGCTTCTTGGAGTCTTTGCAGACCTTCTGGAGTTTCTCAAAGGTTCTCAGAGTCTTTGCAAGCCTTCTGGGCTCTTTGCAGGCTTCCTGGAGGCTTTACAAACCTTTGGGATTCTTTGTCAGCAATGCAGGGTCTTTACAATCTTCCTGGGCTCTTTGCAAGCTTTGGGGGTCCTTCAGAGCTTCTCAGGGCTTTTGCAAGCCTCTGGAGGTCTTCATGGAGCCACCACAGCAATGCTGGCAGTGGGGGAAATCCTAAATCTTTCTTGCAGAGACTTTGGAAAAGCACGCACCCATTAAATGTCTCTTTTAGAGAGGAAGGAGAGGGGCAGTTGCGCCGTGGAGAGGTGGCTGAGGCCTCATCTCCGTACCTTCATATGGTGCTGGCAACAAGCACGAGGACCTCCCTGTCCCCACCCAGGATATAAAAAGTGCTATTTGTGATGCAGGCTCTGCCCTGTGCTATCAGGTGGGAGATCAGACACGGTAAACCACCACAGGATGTGTCTATAGGTATATATATATATACACACAGGTAGATGTCTGGAGGCTTGCGGTTTCGTGGCTATAGTCAATCTGGTCAGAGGAGTTCTCTGTTTTCTTTTTTAAAATCAGATCTGCCACATTAAGTGCTGCTCTGCATAAACTTCCCTGCTGCTGATGGGTCACTGCCTGCCCTAATTTTGAGGACCTGGGAACAGATCCCAGTGCTGGAGTTTGCAAACAACCCCTGCGAGCTGCTTCCTGAGGGTTTTCACGTGCGCATCACCCAGCATTTCCCTGAGGAGGACCGAGCTGGTGGGTGCAAGGGGATTTTAAGCTCTACGGGTGCTTGGCGAGGTGTTTTGGGGTGGTTTTGTGGCTCCTTTCCTGCAGCCACGTGCCTTATTGCAACGAGTAGGAGGGAAATGTTCCCCCCATGGAGTCCTTTCAAGCTGACCTTTCACGTTTAGGAGGTGCAAACAGGTGCCTGCCCCAATGAAGCCATGAGGTGCTGCCCGTTCCTGCCCATTCCTGCCCGCGCTGGCTTTATTTTGGATGAGGCAGGCAGCTTCGAGGAGGCGAAACCATCCCAGCGAGGATGAAGGAGCTGGGGTGAAGCTGAGCCCACCCGTAGCTTTATTGCTCTCCCCAGGGAGGCATCCAGCCCGCCCCAGCCAGAGAGATATTTATAGGGCAGCAAATTTAATGCAAAGCTGGGGGGGGAGAGCGTGGGCGGGGCAAGTGCAGGGGTGCACAGCTCCAGTCCCGGGGCAAAAAAAGCAGTTTAATGGGGTGCTTTGCTCTTGGTTTGCCAGGTGTGAAGTCTCCCGGCAGGCAGACACCTCTATTTTGGAGAGAAGAAAGGATGGAGGGGGATTTTCCATGCTTTCTCACCTAGGAGAAGGCGGTTGCAAAGTCAGCTCTGACGGGTCCTGGCCAGGGATGTTTTACCAGCATGGGGACCAACCTCTCTTGGGTTTTATCAGCTTTAAAAGCATTTTTTACTGGTCCAAACCTTCCTCCTTGGCTTCTAGCTGGGATGGGGAAGGCAGGTGCTTGGGAGGGGAACTGGTGCCTGCCTGGGGTGCTCCTGCCGTGCTGTTACAGCTACACACCTAAGGAAAATAAACTTTCATGCAAACCTGAGCGGGACTTGATAACTGGTTCGCTGCCTTGCCCTGTTGCGAGTAATTAGGCTGACATGGCTCTTAAAAGTTCCTGCCTGCAATTAGACATGCAGAGTAATAAATAAGGTGTAATTATCGGCTTAAGGAGATTATCAAACTTTCCTTGGCAGAGTGGTGGTACAGGATGGGTGAGAAGAAACACCCCAACGGGGTCTGTGCTATAAGTGGAGTTCCTGGGGGAGCAGTGGGGGGTCGAGTCTGGCTCCATAGTGACTAGAAACAGGCTGAAATTGGGAAAAAGATTAAGTGAGGCCCCAAAAGCCAAGGCTGAGCAAGCTTACTCAATTCAATGGAGAGGCAGGATCCCGTTCGTCATGTGCCAGGGATCTCAATAGCAACTTCTCAGGACAAGGTGTTATTAGGAAGAAACACTCAGCTCTGAATGGGCCAGATGACTTAAAATTGTCATTCTCCCTGTGCATGGGCATGTTAGTGCTAATAGCAGGTGGAGGAGGAAGAAGAGGTGAGTGTAGGTACCACCCAATGAAGATGAGGCGGTTTGGGCTTGAGCGAGCATCCGCAGTGACAGTGGTGGCTCAAAATGTGCTGTGACTAAACTCGCTGAAAAAAAAACCCAAGCCCAAAATGAAGATGAAGTTTGGCACCATGTCTCCATCCTCTCTGCATGGGTGTGATCCTGGGTGAGTTTGGAGAAGCACATGCTCCCAAACCTTCTGCTGAAGCCCTCATGCTTGCCGGGAGCCCAAAACCACCATCCTCTGCCTCCCTCCAGATTATAGACCATACCAGCCTGACCCCGTGGGGATTAAGGTGTGTTCCCTGTCCGGCACAGGGCTCAAACCAGCCAAGCAGGATACGATGCTAAAATCACACCAGGCGGCAAGCTCAGCACCATGCCCAGTTCAAACCAGTGTGACCAGCAGCCACGAGTGGGAAATCCAACTTGCAGCTCTCTTTGGTGGAGATGCTGCTGAGGCCAGAATCTTCTTCCAAAGATGCAGCGAGCTCCTTGCCCCCCCATGCTGGCTCTGCTTCACCCCTCCTCGAAGGCTTTTAGGGGTGTGTGAAGGCTTGTGCACCCCTGGGAGGGAGCGAGAATTGACAAAATTCACAAGTCTATGGACATCAGGAGTTTGGCTTGTGCTGGGATTCAGGAAATGGGGTTTTGTCTAAATTCTCAAGCAAGGTGAACAAGGTCTTGGAGAGCCTGGAAGTGCTGCTGATGTTCCTCACCTGAGCATCTCGGCCGCCCCGGCAGGCTCCCACGATCTTATTAAAGCCGTTCTCATGTTCGAGACACGATGCTGTTGGTTTTTTTTTTTTTTTCTGCTGCAATTAAAGTCGGAAGGAGCCCTTTAATGTAGACTGGCTGGGAGATGTTTAAAGCAGCTGGTTTGATCTTGCAGGGAAAGGTGCATGCGGGTTGCTGCTTCTCTGGCTGAGGACGTGTGGCTCGGTGGGGACCGGTCCTTCGAGCTCCACTGAGCCTGCTTTGACCTTTTTGGCTTGCGAGGGGTCTTGCTGCTTGCAAAACTGGGTTTCTCCTGGCTCCAGTCCTCTCCTACCCATTGCATCACCAATGTGACCACATTGCCCCCTGTTCCCCTTGCTGTAAGGATGAACCTTGCAGAAACGGGGCTGTCCATGCGCTCTCCATCCCTGTACTGCCTTTTTCCTCCATCTTAGCTGCTGCCTCCATCCCTGAGGCCTCCTTCCTGGCTTCAGCAGGATGAATCTCACCTGGTTTCCCTCTTTGCAGGCAGGTGAAGCCTCCTGGGATGGCCCGGAGAGAGACAACATCTTCCAACGATGAGGATGTTTCCCGTGGGAGCTTTGCTGCATGCCCTAAAAACCCCAATTCCCCCGAAACGCAAAGTCCAAGCAGAACACCGAGAACTTTTTAATTTCCACAGAAGGCCGCTTGTTGTTTTATTGTTGTTTGTTTTTTTTCCCCTTCCCTGCCTGCCAAATAACCAGTTTTCCCTGCACCCGTTTCTGCCTGTCGCGCTCCTCGGGAGTTGTTATGGTGGGAAGGACCGACCTGAACAAACATTGCCTTTTGTTAGGCTTTATTCGGGCATTGCCCTAATGGGGTAGCTGAGGCTGTGAGTCACCTTTGGAGAGGCTAGATGGAAAGTTTGGGTCGTTTTAAAGAAAATGCTTTATATTAATGATACCGTGTATTATAATAACCCTAAACAACCACGTTGTGAACAGGAGTTGAAATGTTTAATGCATTAAGCTTTCGAGTCCTTATATGGAGCTCTAAGGGCATAAAAAGGTGAGGATAAACCCCAAAAGAGCTCATTGCTGAGCATCCCAGGCTAGGGCTGGGTATCACCCTCCCCATCCTGCCCCTTTGCCCCGTGTGCCCTCCCAGAGCCGCCTGTCCTGCCTCAAGGGCTGCCCTATCACCTCTGTCCCCCCAAGCAAGCAAGCGGGGTGGCAGCTTGCTGGGTGGTGGAGGTGGAGACAACAGGGTCCCCTGGCTAAACCCCGTCATTGAGGGAAGGAGGAGTTAAATTCTCCTGCCTTTTAATCCAGTCCTGCTGGTTTACCTACAAAGCCAGGCAGCAGCTTCCTTCGCATACGGCCGCCGTCCCCGGCACATCATGCCTCAACGTCACGTTGTGCAGATGTCCACCAGGCATGCTACCTACAGCGTTTGCGTGTTGGGTACCGAGGTCTTCCTCGATATGCGCCGGTAAGCCTTGGGATTGGGGTATCCCCATCATTTTCCATGGGGTGGATGGGTTTTGGGGGAGCCCAACAGTGGTTTGGTTCTTTGTTTGGAGGAGAAATGGGTGCTAGGGGGAAAATAGGAGCTTATTTTGAGCCCACATCATGAGCTCATCTAAGGATTTAGTGAGCTGGTTCTGTACAGGGGGACATGCCAACCTGGGTCTGGTTTAGGAGATGATGTCCCATGGGGAGCTGCACCCAAAGGAGGGACATTGGCTCTGGCAAACACGAGCCATCGGAGCGTAGCCGAGCCATGACGATGTGCAGGCAAAGCCCATGCACACCCCAGCTCAGCGGGATCTATTTCTGGCTGTGAAAACATTAGGCAAGAGCAATTCAAGACGAGCAACTTGGCTGGAGCTAAAATAGGGGAAAGAATAAAAAGTGTGGCTCAGGCAGAAAAAATCCACCAGTGGGTTCACATGGGGTGATTTCACAAAAAGGGATTTTTTCCAGCATTAATTTGGAGTGTTGCTTTATTGGGCCAGATACGAGGCTGTATTTACCCTGCTGTTACCTTGTCATTATTTAATAAATCATGTTTATAATGATAGAGACTGCAGGACAAGCCAGTCGGCATCGCATCCAGGACAATTATTGGGGTTGTGCGTTGGAGCTAGGCCAGGACATGCTGTCGTCTCCCACAAAGGGCTTTAGATTGAGCTTTAACTGCCTTAAAAAAGTATTATTTTTCCTCTCAGCCAGAAGGGAATATAAAAAACTTACTTTTTCCTAGATTTGGACTCAAAGCAAGCTTGGTCCTATTTAAACATAGAGCCCAAGCCCCAAAATGGGCTGATTTGGCTCCTCAGTAGCTAATTTGAGCTTTGGCCCAAAAGAGCAGATGGTAGATGCTCTTGCAACTTACAAAATGGGATCATTTTGTTCCTAGAGAGCACAGGCTGGGGACTTGGTGATGGACACATCCAGCTTTGACTGTGGTTTGGGCTGTTTAGGGACAGAAAATGGTGCATGGTGGGAATCTGGTGGTGATGCTGAGGTGTGAGGGCTGTAGAACAAGGGCAAATAGACCTAAATTTCAGAAGTCACATCATGCAGTAGCGTGCAGGTGGATTTACGACGTTGCACCATGTTAAATATGAGGGGTGACAAGTGAGATGATGCTTTAATCTCCCCTTACCAGCTGCTGCAGGCACCAGGGATGTTGCCAAGAGAATAAATCTCTTCTGTGTTTTGGGTTTTTTTGTTCTCTCTGTTAAATTTCCCACCCTGTCTCTGTGTGTGGCCGGGGAGGCTGGCTCCCGATGGCAGACAGGTCGGAGCAGTCGTGCTCCTGGGATGGAGGTGCTGGGGCTGTAATGAGCAGGTAGGTAGCACTTCAAAGGTGAGGGATGTCAGGTGGGGTGCAGGTTCTCCATGCTCAGATTCAGGCTTTCCTCCAGTTTGGGCATCTCTTGGGTCAGGATACAGTCCCGCGAAAACCATCTTCCTGGATGGCTGACATTAGAAATTCTCCTGGATCTTTGTTGGGCTTTTATGCTGGGATGCTGAAATTTTGGGGGTTTTCTTGCTGTTGTGGATGCCCAAACTTCCGCAATTCACAATCTAGGCTTAACCACAGACGGACGTGCCGAAGGCCCAGTGGGTGCTCTGCTTGCTCAACGCCACCACAGAGATAATGTGTATAAAATTCGGGTGACGCGTTTTGTCACCTGAAGATGGTTTCTGAGTCCTTTCCACCCAGTTAAGGCTGGATTTCAATTCCAGATTCAAGTATTTGGCTTCATGAAGGAGAACAGGAGGGACAACTTGGTCTATAACCCAACACCACTCTCTGTTTCAGATCTATCCCCAAAGGTGCCACATCATTTGATGTCCATGCCACCTCTGCAGTTACGGTCCACATTATCCACAGCCCCATGACAAAACCCATGATGAACTCCAGGTGGCCCCTGGATCCTGATATAGAGGTTGTCGTGACCATCGATGTCACCAGCAGGAGCATCAATGACAATAAGGTTAGTTGCTTCTTATGCACTGGAACTAGAAAAAATAAGTCAAACTTCTGAGGAAAGAGGGAGGATTATGGGCAGCCTCCAGCATTTCTAAGTAGTGCTGACATGAAGTTGTCCTTTCTGGAGAAAACTTGATCTTAAACAGAATTGTGTAATTATCGCGCATGAAGAGTGAAACTAAGAAGGAGAAGGAGATCCCATTTTGTGCCCTGAAGACAAGACAGCAGTGGTTGCAAAAGCTGGTGCCAGGAACTGGGCACCAGGCAGCAAAAATCCTGCGGCCTTGGCTTTTTTCATGCCTGTTTTTGTGCTGAAGCAGCCCAAAAGGGTTTGGGGGAACTGTGATTAATGAAGGATGTCTTGGAAACCATCCAAGAGCTTGTTCTATAGCATCAGTTGATCAACCCAATGAGCAGAAAGACTTACTTGGCATGACAGGAAGCAGGACTTGGGTTGCGATCTAGTGATTTCTTCACAGGTTAAGGTTTCATACTATGGACGGGAAGGCAATGAGCTTTCGGTGGCTTGGTTGTACCTCACCTGCGTAGGTAAGTATTGCAGCAACGCTTGCTCAAACCCAGCCAACCCTTTCTGATGCCAAGATCTAGTTGGGTTCATGAGACAGGAGTTAAGTGGGGGGCGCGGGCTGCCCATCTGCAATGTACAATGAAGGTTTGGGTGTTGACTGATGCTGACAGGGAAGAGGGAAACAATTAAAATGTTATTAGGCTGCCTTATATGGTGCAAAAAAGACACAGGCTGGGCTGTGTCCCCACCCAGTGCACACACCAAGCATCCTCCTCTGCTTGCCAAGACCATTGCATTGGCGGAAGAGGATCCAAAGGAGAACGTATCACCCAACTTTGGCCAGTGTCCCCCTCCTCAGCCTGCGTTGCATCTAATGGAGAGGACTAGGCACCCAAGTGTAGTTGTCTGACCTATTTTAGAAGTTTAGGATGAGATGAATCATTCCCTTGAATTGCCTATTTTCCTCTGCTGACTACAAAGAGAGTCTAGACAACCAGTCTGGATGCAGAACCTTCCACTTGGATGGATTAATTACCCTAAATTTGGGATTTTCTAAAGCGCCTTCACATGGCAGTCAGACCTGTGTCCTTAAGTCATGCATATGCTTCCCAAAATTGCACCCCAAGTGGCTGATGGTTTCCCACGGCCCACGGTTGATGGGCACCACTGTCCACAGGGCTTTTCCCTTACAGATTGTCTTTGCTTGCTTAGATTTAGAGCTTCATTTCCAACTTCTCCATGTCCTCCTGTCTGCATCAAGAAAAAGGACAATCTCTACTTGTTTTCTGTGTTTTCCACACACTGTATATCCCATTTGAAGGAGTCTTCTCCCTTCTCCCTCCTCCCTTCTCCAATTTAGGTAGGGGTTAGATGAGGTCTCTGGTAAGCCTCCACTTTATCACAGCAGAGGCAGAGAATTGGGCCAAGAAGAGCTCTGCAAGGGAAATTCCTTCTCAAATGTTGTATCAAGCCTAGTAGTTATTTAGGTGTCCACTCACCCGTAATGAAAACACTTCCAGGCTTCCAGTGTTTTGGCTTCATGAAAGATGCTAGAGTGAATATGAAATCGGTGAAAACACTAAATATGCCATGAAATGGGCACAACCCTGCTGGGAGAACCAAGACCAGAGAAGATAACTGAAGACCAAAGAGGGAAAGCCATGAAAAAGCCATTGAGTTGGCTTTTCTATTGGCATTTTGTAGGAGGTATTGGGTATGGAGCAGGTTTGGGGCATGAAGGTGGGGTTGGTGTTGAGTGGCTCACACTGAGGACAAGCCCAAAACACCACTGAGAGCTTGTTCCCCTGCCAGGCTGCATCCTTTTCTCTCTTGATGTTTCAGAGATATCCCTGGACGTGGACTTGAACCGTAATGGCAGAGTGAAGAGCAAAGGGAAGGACAAGGTAACGAGAAGCTTTGCTGTAGGCAACACGCAGAGGCTCAGCGCTGGGCACAGCCCTTTGCAGTCTCTTCCTCAAACATCTCCAGGAGGGAGAAGGACTTGGGTGGGGTCATTGGTGTCTGAATTACAGAAAATAACATGGCAAATTCTCAACCTAATAACTGAGGAGGAAGGGAATTTATTTTCTTATTCCATGCCAAAATCTCCTGCCTCTCCAGTCCAACCCCAAGGACTATACAGGACAAAATACTTCCTCTTTTTCCTGTTTTTTCTTTTCCTTCTCTTCTCCTCTTCTCCTTGGAATTTGAAACATGCCACTAAATGAGTCAGCTGCAAGTTTTGCAAACAGCAAGAGATTTACCCCTTCGGCAACAAATCTACATATGCCCAAGCACTTACTCCTGGGTAATTAGCTCCAGCCTGATCAGCAGCACAAATTGGACATCGAGATGAGATGCATTTCTAGAAATGGTGGAGTGTTGTCCAGGTGAGGCCTGGCAGATACTTTCTGGCTTGTTAGAATTTAAGATCTGTTTGAAATAGTCTTTGCTGGCCCGGCTAGGAGCTGAAATTAGGTAATTTAGTGTCTTGAAAGCATCACCGTTCTCTCCCCACCAGCATTAAATGCATGTTGTGGGTTGTCCTCCAAGCAGCCATGGCAGTGGGGATTTCCCTGGTCCAGGAGGAGGCTGGAATGAGGGGAAATCTCGCTCCAATCCCCTTTGTGTGCTTCTCTTCCAGGCCAAGTGGACATGGGGTCCAGATGGGCAAGGTGCCGTGCTGCTGGTCAACTGCGACCGGGACAGCCCCGGCTCAGGGGGGACAGACAGCGGTCAGGTGGACATAAGGACCACTGCAGGTAAGATGTCATCTGCAGCCTGATGGGACCCAAGACATCTCTTTGAGGTGTTTCCCACTTGCAACACTTCCATTCTCTCTCTCTACATCCCCTGTCTCCATCTTTTCCCACCATAGACCTTCAGGACATGTCTGTCATGCTGCTGCGGACTCAAGGTCCCAGCTCTATCTTTGCCGAGTACCAGGTGGTCCTTCATGTCCCTGAGTCAGATGCAGATAAAGTGCGGGTTTTCCATGCTATCCGTGAGTATTTCTTCCTTCCCTCATTCCTTTCTTCCGTACACGTCACTGAGAAGGGAAAATCTCAATTTTTTTGTTCACTGTGGCTAAGGGCTGGGCACCCCCAACTGCTGCAAACATTTGTTTATCCCCAGAGCTCCTCTGCTGTTGTAGAAAATGGGTTATATGGGAAAAATCAAGGGCAAAAAGGATTTAAAAAACCCTTTTCTCAGCGGGGTTGCTGAAATTTTGGCATTCCCACGGTGGATAACCCCCGCGTGGCTCCCAGCACCTTTTTGGCGCGGGCAGTGACCCAGCCGCCAAAGCAGCCCATCTCGTCAGGCAGCGCATCTTGCCTTTGAACACCCCGGTGGCTGGATGCCCGGCAGCTCCCCGCCGAAAATCAGGTCAAGGAACCCAAGTATATCATTAGGTGCTTAACTCGAGCCACACACCTTGAAAGGGTTGGACCTGAGGGTATAGAGTCCTCTTTGTATGAGGAAGATCAAGTGTGTTCCCCAGAGAAGAGGAGGCACGCCCTCTCCTCTGCAAACCATGCTGGCATCAGCCACCTCCTCGCTGATGCCTCCTTCCAGCTTGGTGGACAGATTGGTCACCTTGTCTTGGGTTGGGTATTTCGGTGTTTCTCCAGGGAGTGACTCACACACCCACTACAAACCCGTGTTGGGGCCGGACAAGCTCTCCTACGTGCTGGACCATGCTGGCAATGGAGAAAACACCTTCTATGTTGAAGGGTTGGTTTTCCCCGATGTGGGTTTCTCCGGCTTGGTTTCCTTCAGTGCCAGCTTGCTGGAGGTCCCCCATAAGGTACGTGGGGTTTGCCCTGTCCCCTGCAAAGTCTCCCAAGGGTGGGGTTTTCAACCCTGCTGGTTTTGCCCCTCACAGAATTCTCCGGGCACGCCGATTTTCACGGATACGGTGGTTTTCCGCGTGGCACCCTGGATAATGACCCCCAACACCCAGCAGCCTGTGGAGGTTTTCGTGTGCAGGTAGGAGGCATGTCAACCCATCACTTCCCTGCCTTGGGGGCCTCTCCAAGGAAGAGTTTTTGACCCTTCTTTGCTATGTAGCAGCTATAGGGTGAGCTGGGCTCTAGGCATGCTATACTGGAGGCAGCATCTGGGTAGGGAGCCTGCTGGCACTACTGCAACCCCAAGGAGAAGGGCTGAAGGACCCTCTTACTCAGCACATTTAGCAATGAGGAATGGGCTGCATCGTTGGGATTGGGAGGAGCTTCTCGTGATCCCTCCTTGCAGCCTCTGCTCTTTCTTCTCCCTCCAGCATCCAATGGGGCTCGGACTCCAATGAAATCTTTCTGGAAGGAATCCGGGACCTGCTGAAGAAAGCCAACTGCAAACTGACCATCTGCTCGGAGGTGGAAACCCGCAGTGATCGCTGGATCCAGGTCATCTGTCAAGGCTTGTAATACATGGCTCACCTGGTCCATTACAGGTTCCTGGGGCATGTAGGGTGTCACCTCTGCTGCTGACACCCTGGCAGGGACTAGCTGAGTTGCTTGGGAAGCACCTAGATGCTAAGAGGTGAACCAGGCAACCGTGAACTAAAGCATGGGGAGATGCTGTTGGTGGTGGCAACCAGCACAGATAGGGATGTTGTCCGGGGACCCAACGGGTTATTGTGAGAGGTACCCCATTGCAAGAGAGACCCCATCACAAGAGGGACCTAGCGGAGGCATTGTGAGAAGGACCTCGTTGCAAGAGGGACCCCCTGGGCCTTTACAAGAGGGCCTCCACTGCAGGAGGGACCCTATAGGACATTGCAAGAGAGATGCCATGAGGCGTTGCAAGGTAGGGACCCCGCTGCGAGAGGAACCTTGTGGAGCTTTGCAAGAGGGTCCCCCCTGCAAGAAGGACCCAAGAGAACATTGCAAGAGGGTCCGCATCACAAGAGGGACCTAATGGGGCCATTGCAAGAGGGATCCCATTGCGAGAGAGACCTCATGGGCTTTACAAGAGGGTCTCCACTGCAGAAAGGACCCTACAGAACATTGCAAGAGGATCACCATCGCCAGGAGGGCACGGTGTGTGCCAGCTGGCCATGCCATGTGCTCCCCGCGGTGTGCCCAAGCCCTGCCGCCCCTGCCCTACTTCCCTGCCCAGTTTGGCCGCGTGTTGCCTCCCTGGGCTGACCCGTGCCCGACACCACGGTGCCGGCTGAGGTGTCACCCCCAGGAGAGCAAAGCAGCTGCCTCCCTTGAGGTTAAGGGCGACAGCTGGGCTTTGGCAGGTTTGCTGTGTTTCCTGTTCCACCCTTGCCAAGGTGGCTATCACCTTTCCAGGAGCCTTCCTCCTCCTCTTCTTCTTTCCACACAGGATGAGCTGGAGTTCGGCTACGTAGAAGCACCGCACAAGACCTTCCCCGTCGTCTTCGACTCACCCAGGAACAGAGGCTTAAAGGATTTTGCTTTTAAAAAGATCCTGGTGCGTCGTTGCATTGCCAACCCTTGTCTCTCTCCCCAAATTCCCCTGCCCAGGGGGTCCTTGTCACCGCTCCCCTCTTCCACAGGGCCCTGATTTTGGCTACGTGACCCGGCAGCACCCTGGGAGAGCCATCACCAGCCTCGACTCCTTCGGCAACCTGGACGTCAGCCCACCGGTGACGGTGCGAGGGAAGGAGTATCCCCTGGGCCGGATCCTCATCGGCAGCCCCCTACCTTGGTGAGATGTGGGGGAACTCGAGCCCTCCTTCCAGGATGTGGAAAAGCACCAAAATCCCTTGCATGAAAAAGATTTGCGCCCTTCGGAGCGGATATTTTGGGCTGGCTCCCATCAAAATGGGAATCTGGGGCCGGTTCCCATCAAATCCCAAATGTAAAGTGCAAACCTCATTGTTATTCCTTCATCCCTTACAAAATTCTGCCACCACTTTTATTTTTACTCCTTCCCAAGCCACTGGTGCTTTAGCTCTGATCCTACAACACCATAAACATCGAGGCTATTCCTCCTCCGACTCCCTATTTAAAGGAAAAGCAGGAGAATCCAGGAAAGGGTAAAATCCTGAATAACTGGAACTTGTTTTGCTCTGGGCACTCAGCGCGAGGCAGCCCCGCGGGAACAACAGCGCCCTGCAAAACCCTCCACAAAGGAGCTTATTTTCCCGGAGAAATAACAACGGGGACAGATCCAGGCGGGGTTTGATCCGGGATAACAAACGGGATGCTCCCATCAAGCCGGGGGGGAGCTTGATTCAGTTGTGGCAGCGAGTAAATGGCATTTTCCCAGCCTCGCTGGGACCGTAATTATCCCTTATTACTCGAAGCTTAATTAATGTTTTCCCAGCCTGCTGCTGTCTGTCTAGGAAAACTTCACCCCTGCGCAAAGCGCTGCGTAAGGAGCGATTTAAGATTCACCAGGACAGGGGAAATTAAGCGCAAAGGTGCTCAAGCAGAGTGGGGGATGCAAAGCACTGTTGCCTAGAGATATATATGGCCTAGATAAAGGGAAATATATAATATAGGTATATAAATGTATACTATAGGTATATTTTAACGTGTAATATAGATACAAACATATATACTAGAGGTATTCAGGCATAATATATCTATGTCAATATATAATACAGATATATTAATATATAATATGGGTATATTAATATATAATCTGGCTATATTAGTATATAACATGGATATATTAATATATAACATAGATATATTAATCTATAACATAGATATATTAACATATACTATCTCAATATATTAAAATATATTTTATATATATAAGCTCAGACTATTTCCAGCCTCTTCACTTCGTTTCCCACAAAAAGGGGATGTGCAGATGTGTTTTCTCCCCCTTCTTGGGGTAAATCTTGGTGAGGGGTGCGATGCCCACACGCTTTCTCCCCTCGTCCCTCTGCTCCCCAGGGCCTCCGGCCGGCGGATGTCCAAGGCCATCAGGGATTTTCTTTACGCCCAGAAAGTGCAGGCGCCGGTGGAGATCTACTCGGAGTGGCTGAGCGTGGGCCACGTGGATGAATTCCTCACCTTCGTCCCCGCTACTGATCGGAAGGTACCGGTCCCTGGAGCCATCCCTGCTCCTGCACCGAGTAAAATGCCCCAAAAAAGCCCTTTTTGCTGTTGGTTGATGTGGGGGTCCGACCCAAGGGGGCTGGGTGATGCTGTTTCTTTTGGGGTGGCTTAATGGAAAATGGCAAGTCCCTGGGTGGCATCTCATGCACCCTGCAACGCTTAGGGCTGGGTTTGGGATCTGTAGTGTCCCTCAGTGGGATGGTGGGATATTTTATCCCACCAGCAGCAAATCATGACCCCCCCTCGGCTCACCTGCAGGGATTCCGGCTCCTCTTGGCCAGCCCCAATGCCTGCTACAAGCTCTTCAAGGAGAAGCAGAGGCAGGGCCACGGTGAAGCCATGCAGCTCGTTGGTAAGGGAGCGGGTGAGGACATCCCTGCGGCATGACAGGGACCACCGGCATCCCTTATGGGTGTCCCTCACTGCTCTGCTCCTGTCCCCACACAGGGCTGAAGGGCACCGAGAGGAGAAGCATTGATGAGATCCTGGTGGACGAGTCGTTGAAGAATGACAACAAGCATGTGCAGGTGGGTCTTTGCAGCCATGGATTTGCTCTCCTCACGTGCACGTTGCTGCTGGGTGACTTCTGAGTGCGGGGAGGGTTTTTAGAGATCCTGGGGAAGAGTGAGAAACCGCAGCATGAGTTGCACTGTGTGGTGTGAAAGCAGGCAGGCAAGGGGAGCAGCCATGAAGGAGCCAGGCACCCTTGGGTGCTGGATCATCCCAGCTCATCGTCCTGCTGGGAGATGTCTGCAGCAGTGTCAGAACTAAAGGAAAGAGGTTGCTCAGACTGGGGATGGGTTCAGGAGGTTGCTCAG